>PVIR01001423.1:0-118794 GCA_004026965.1 Petromus typicus | reverse complement strand
CCATTTGGGTTGTTTCCAAGATGTAACAATCACAAACTGAGCTGCTATAAACATGGGTGCACATATGTCACTATGATATGAGTCTTTTAATTCTTGTGTGTATATACCTAGCAGAGCGATGGCCAGGTCAAATGGGACCTCCAATCCTAGCTTTCTGGGGAATCTCCAAACTGATCTCCACAGGGGTTGTACGAGTCTACAGTCCCACCAACAGTGGAGAAGGGTTCCTTTTTCTCCGCAGCCTTGCCAACATTTGCCGTTGGCTGAATCTGAAACGGCAGCCATTCTATGTGGAGTGAGATGAAATCTCAATGTTGTTTTCATCTGCCTCTCTCAAATGACTAATGATGTTGAGCATTTCTTCATATGCTTCTTAGCTGCCCTTACTTCTTCCTCTGAAAAATATCTATTCATTTCAGATGCCTATTTTTGAATTGGGTCTTTAAATTTGGGTGGGCTGACTTTTTTGAGCTCTTTTTATATATTCTAGATAGTAGCCCTTTGTCTGAGGAACAGCTGGTAAAGATTTTTTTCCACATTGTTGATTGCCTTTTTGCACTGTTGGTGTGTCTCCATTTTCTTAAAAGGTCCCTTAGTTTAGACTAAGATTGTCTTCCAGGGGCTTCTTTGTCAAAGACAGGCCTAATTGGAGGTGAGTTGAAGGGGGCGTGGCCTGAACGGTTCATCTCCCTCCTTGGCTTCTCTTCTTGCTTTCTGCTTCCTGTTCTCCATGCTTTGAGCTGCTCTCCTCTGCCAGGCCCCTCTGCTATGTGGTTTCTGCACTTGGGCCAGCAAATCATGGACTGAAACCTGTGGAAATGTGAGCCAAAATAAACTCGTTCTCTAAGCTATGGGCAAGGGACAAGAAAATGACTGAGATCACAGGTTAGTCTGTGTGAGAACTATCCAATAGGGGTGTGCATGTGGATGTAGCCGAGGGCTGGAAAATGGGTGTCTTTCTTTGTAAAAGGTGAGGTATAGGTTAGGGTTGAATGAGTTGCACACAGATGCACCATTACTTGACAAGATCACCGTTTCTCTACTTGATTGCTTATGCTCCTCTGTCCAAGGCTGCTGGGCTACTTTGGGGGCAGCATCTGGCCTACTGACCTATATCTGTCCCCCTAGTATCACGTGGTCTTGGTTAGAGAGCTTTACAGCAACCTGGGAACCAGGGCGTGTGAGTGTCCAGTGTTGTCCTTCTGTTCCAGGTTTCTAGCAGCCATATTGTTAATTTTCCTTTCCATGAACACATGCTCATGAAATTGTATTACATCTACAGGGAGTCATCAAAATATATGATAAAGGTTTAAATGCTAAAAACATTATAGTAAAAAACATATTGCCAAGAAGCCCCTTCAGAATCCCCTGGTCTTTGAGCACCCCCCTCTGCTTGTTCTTGTGGCTTCCGAGGCAGCTCTGGGTCTTCTTTCCTGAGCATCCTCTGAAGTGTGACTGGAAACATGGTGCATGTGGCTGCCCAGGGCCACCCGGCAGCAGGGCCTCATGACATGCACTGTGTCCTTTGCTGGCTCTTCCTCAGAATCAAAATGACTGAAAGGTAAAAGTTTTGAATCACTCCAGGACATGGAGCAGCCACAACAATACAACTAAAGACGCTCACAAAAGAGGACTCTCAGACCTGCCAGAGAGGCAGAGTGGCAGGAACAGTGGGACACGTGTGTGAGAGGTGAGGGTTAGTGCTGTGACTTGTAATAACTATTCTTTCTGAGATCGAGCTCAGGACCTTGCGCTTGAGAGGCAGGTACCAGAACCACAGAATTGAATCCCTGGGCCTGTAATAATTATTCTTAATTTAAACATTTGCTGTATTTTAAAATCATGCCTAATGGGTGAAATTACTACAAATATCATGCTAACAGTTTTCAGTTTTCCTCTCCATAAACCTCACCCATTACTGAGGTCTTCTAATTTTTCCCATGTTTTTTGTTTCCAGTGTGCCTTTGGATAAGTTAAATTTATATTTAAATGGATCATCCTTTGGTGCTAGTTGTATTTTTTTTATTTTAAAATTCCAATTCCTTGGACCAGGGATGTAGCTCAGTGGTGCTGCACCTGCCTTGAAATACAAGGTTGTGAGCTTGATCCCTGGTGCTGCAAAAAAAAAAAAAAAAAAAAAAAAAAAAATCCCAATTCCTCCTTGCTAGATGTTTGTAGAAATGTAACTGCTTTTTGTGTTTATTGTATATTTTGTGAACTTGTTAAGCTTACTCACGAGCTAAAGAGCATTCTGACTGACTCTTTGGTATTTTTCTAGAGACAAACGTGGCATCTGCAAGCGGAGTGTTATTTCTTCTCTTCTATCTGCATACTTTCAATTTCTTGTCTTATTGCACTGGCCAGAACTCACAAGGCAACAAGGCAATGAGGTAGTGCTGGCAGGCATGGTGAGGGTGAGCTTGTCTTATTCCTGATTTGGGAAATGATCCTCTTCCATCTCTGGGTTTGATGTTCATGTTCCTTGTCAAGCTTAGAAGCTCAATATTACTTTTAGTTGTCAATGAATAATTTTTTAAATTATTTATTTAATTTTTTTGAGATAGGTTCTCCCTTTGTAGTTCAGGCTGGCCCTGAACTTACTCTGTAGTCCAGGTGAGCCTTGAACTTGAAGCAGTCCTCCTGCCTCTGCCTCCCAAGTGCTAGGATTACAGGTGTGAGCCACCACACTCAGCCAAGGAATATATTTTTAAAATCATGAAGAGATTTCAAATTTTGCCAAATGCTTTTGTTACTATATTTGTCAAGATAATTATATTGCTTTTCTTTTTCAGGCTGTTTATGTGATGCATTATAACGACTAGTTTCAAATTTTAATTTGCTTTGTGTTTCTGGGCTAAAACTTGATCATGAGAGGTTTCCTTCATCTACTTTTGGTTCAATTTACTAATGGCACGTGGACTGGCCTGTCATTTTCCTTCCTGTACTGTCTTTGTCAAGTTTGATATTTGGGTATTTGGGTATTTATAAAATAAATTGGGAAATTATTCTTTCCTTTCTGATTTCCAGGAGAGATTGTGTTGAAGTGACATTATTCTCTCCCTTAGGATTGGATTGAATTCTCCCTAGAAAACACTGTGCGAGCAATGCTGCTCGATGCTGTTGTTTTACTTTCTTCTCTGTTTGTTCTAGAGGACCTCACTGCACTCCCGCTGCCTTCCTGTCACTGTTTCTGGCTTGCTGCTGTTGTGGCCCAAGAACATAAGATTTCTTTCAGATTTGCTGGGTTCCCCTAAAGTCCTGTGTGTCCTGCTGGGTCATTGCTTAGCATTGTCTCTTTTGACTGCTCTTTGCATCACTGTGGTCAGTATAGATAGGACGTAGCCATCCCCAGCTCCAACCTCACGGCTACACTCTGTGCTCTCCTCCATTTTGGCATATGTACTTGGATGTCTGCCGTTTAGTGCACATATTTTGCCAAGTTGATCTTTATCGTTATATAATGTCCCTCTTTGTCTTTGATTCTTCTTCCTAAAGTAACATCTACTGGAAATACAGTTGGTCTAGCTTTTGTGTGTGTGTTGGTTTGCGTAGTTCATCTTTTTTCTTTCAGTTTTTAAAATGACTACATTTAAAGTAAAATTTCTATAGCCACATGCAATAAAGTCTTGATTTAAAAAGCATTAAATCCGACAACCTTTGCTGGGCATGGTGACACACACCTGTGATCCCAAGACTAGGGAGGTTGAGGCAGGAGGATCACTGGGAGTTTGAGGCCAGCCTGGGCTACATAGTGAGCTCAAGGCCAGACTGAATTATAAAGTGGGACCCTGTCACAAAAAAAAAAGAAAGAAAGAAAAGAGAAGAGAAGAAAAAATCTGACAACTTCTGCCTTTTATGGCACGTTTACATGATTCATGCTTCATGTAGTCCTTGATGGGATTTGAGGGAAATCTGTTGTTTTCTTACCATTTTCTATCTGTTCATTTAGCCCTTACATTTCTGCCTTCTCTTTTGTGGCTTGGGCACTTTTAAGGATTTCATTTTATCTCCTCTGGCCTCAGGAGCTTCTCAACTAGATTGGTCCTAGAGACCATGGCCAGTTTTGGGGAAGGAAACCAAGCAGCAGAGAGGCTTAGGCCTCCCAGAAGTGTTCAGAGCCAAATTTGAGCCCTACTAGCCTGGTCCCCAAGCCCAGACTCTCCCATTTTATCCTTTGTCTGTGCCACGGGGGAGCCAAGGGCACATCCGGGCGCAGAGCCAGAGCCTCCCATCCCCCAGCTGGGCCGAGGATTGTGCGCACTTAATCGGCTCCGGGAGGTGACCCATGTGTGGAATTCGCGGCAGCCCAGGGCTCGCCAGGCGGAGCGTGCACGATTTCTCTCCAGGTCAATCATCCCCGGTGCCCGAGGCCCTGCTCTCCGCACAGACTGCTGCTTGCTTCCCACGGACCGATCATCTGGAAGCTTCCATCTGGGCAGTGGGCGGCCAGCACGGGAGACCACGTGACACCAGTCCCCACTCCCCACAAGGTTTGTGCCACTCCGAGAAGAGGCCTAGGCATCAGACTTCCTCCAAATACTGAGGCTCCTGTTACTCAGGGGCCAGTTTAAATCAGCTCGAATGGGGACGCGGAGGCATGCAGTGGTGCAGGGTGTTCGGCCAGTGCGCGTCCAGCCGGGCATTTCTCCTGCATTTTACATGCCCGCGGGGCCTGTTCCTTGCGCCTGTCTGGTTGTGTCACGTCATGGAGGGTTTCTCAGGGCGGCCGCAGGCTCTGCACACGGCTGGGGTGGCGTTCATAACACAGCTGCTGCCGAGGCCTCTCGGCGGAGGTGCCGGGTGGGGGCCCACAGAGCGGCACAGAGGGGCCTTTGAATGTGGACATGTGCCCAAATTGTGCAGGTGGATGGCAGCCAGGCCACAGAGGCTCCTTAGGAGCTACCATGCCCAGGAATAAGCAGGACTGTGTGTGCATGCCGAGGAGTATACAGAGTGCTCAGGGACGTGTGTGCATGCTTGCCTGAAAGCAGGTGGCATGTGTGTGAGCAACATGTACCCGCACACTTCGGTGAGTATGCACGGACCTATACAGCTGCATGTAGGAAGGGTACGTGAATGCGTGTGCACAAGTGCTTACATAAAAATGTGTTCACACAAGTGTGTTTAGGTGTGAATGCTATGATGAGGCCTTGGGGTGTGTGTGTGTGTGTGTGTGTGTGTGTGTGTGTGTGTGTGTGAGACAGGCAGGATGCACTTCTGGGCATGAAGACACTATGCCTCCCCATCCACTGACCCTGCGCAAACGCGATGCCCTGTGTCTGAGGCGTGGCCTGGGCACATGATGAGCTGAGTCAGCGCCCGCCCTTCCCCTCTCAGAGCTCGGGTGGATGGCGTCACTCTCTCCTCAGAGCTTCCCGAGCTCCTGTGAGGCAGGGGCTGTGAGATCTGCTCCACTGGTCCCTGTGCCTGGGCACTGTCCTGGCCATCAGTGTTTCACACAGTTGTGCACAGAGCACAGCTGCCTCCTTCTTTGCAAAATGCACATAAAATGCTTTTCCTGCTGCCTCCGGCTGCTCCCTGCTCTGTTCTGCCCACCTTCTGCCCACTCAAGGCGGGGCCTATTCTACCTCCTAGCTGCTGCTTTTTGGGCCAAGACACAGATTTGCCAGAAGAGCATTGTAGGCTCTTTTTCTGTAGCTCCACCACACACCTACAGCCTCACCAAGCCCAGACCCAAACCTCAGTGCTCCACACAGCCCCCGCTCTGTGGTGCTTGCTAAGCCGGCAATGCTGTGCTGCTGGGCCCGCAGCCTGCGGTCTCCTGCCTGCATGTAGGGGACAAGCAGCGCACCGAGATCGAAACAGACCAATAATAAATCAGAGGGATGGAGTTTAAGGAAAGGAAGACCCTCTATTTTTAAAGAGGAAAGAGAAGAGAAAGGAAAAGATAGATAGCCACTCCGATGAGAGTCAGGGTACGGCTGGCCAGGATGGAGGACCTGGGCCCTTTGGTTTCAGCTGCTTTTATGGGAGTGGGGTTAGGCCCTCCCCCACTTTACGCAGAAGTTTCCATAAGTGGATGGGTTCCAAGCTCTGTCTAATGCCATTTCTTCCGGTGCAGCTTTTTATATCTCTGTTTGCTTGTCATTGACCTACCTTATCTTGGGGGGCAGCCAGCTGACAGGGGGACCTTATTCACAGTTAGCTTAGAGTTAGTGGGGGCGTGTGGACATGTGCTATACTCTACAGTGGTCTAGAGTGAGTAGCCAGTGACTCTAGAGTGAACACACATGTAAGCAGGTGTGCATGTTGCACAGGTGTGAGCACACGGAGGGGCACATGTCTTCGCCCCCTTTGCTTTCCTTCTATTTTACTTAAGGTGGGGGGATCTTATCCTCTGTGCCCCTGGCTTCCTCACTTCCTCCCAGCAGCTCTTGGTACAGTCCCAAGGCCATGAGGTACCTGTCTACCTGGTTCTCTTTTCTTTTTTTCTACCCCTGTCTTTTCTTGCTTCCCTGGGATCTCTCTAATAAAGTTTGCTTTTAACCCTTCTAGGCAGGATTGGCTGGAAAACCTAGAAAGTACCTATTCTACCTTCTTGTTCCGACCCTGTCCCCCACTGGGCCGCCTCTCTGCTGTGCGCAGTCAGCGGCAGTCTGACCAAATGTTAACACATCATTAAAGTGATTTGCGGTCAGCACAGTTCACAATTCGATAAGCTGTTCCTGGCTCCACGCTGAAAACAATCACTCCAATCAGCAGTGGGCTGTTGACGTCCCACGAAGGTCACAGGGACTCACGTCAGCCTGGCAGGGCGCAGCTGCCACCTGAGACCTTCCTAGGGCTGCCATGGGGCCAGGGGGTCCCAGTGCCCTGGGCTGGGTGTGTGTGAACTGGGGACCCCAGGGCCGGGGGTCCCTGGTGTCTTTGTGCCCAGTGTCTGGCCCAGCTCAGTAATGGCCCCAGGCTGGGGCTCTGTTCCCTGATGGGAGTCATTGCCTGGGGATCAGAGTCCACATTTCAGTGCCTGGGAAGGGGCGGAGGTGGGCTGTGGATCAGGAAGGACACCGTGGTCCGCGCAGACGGTAGGGGCCCTGCTCATTGGGAGGTCAAAGCTGACAGTGCCTGTCACCTGCATCCACTGCACTCCTCACAACCACGAGCACTGACCCCCAGAGGAGAGGACACCCCATGCTGCTGTAGGGATAGGGAGGGCGCTGGGACCTGGGAGTCATGTGGCCTGGTGCACAGGTGCAGCCTCAGCTGGGAAAGCTGGGCTCAGAGGGGGCTGGAACTGCCCTCAGCTGCAGCACTGTCGTCTGGGACCATGTTGCCTCCTCCCGCGCCCTCCCCACACCATCATCTGTGGCAAGATGGCAAATTTCCCAACATTCAGAGCCAACATTCAGACACATCCAGCCAAGGCTGCTTTTCCAATGGCTGAGTCATCGGCCAGTGAACTTTGGTTCAAAGATAGGCGATTGAACACTATGGTGAATATTTAAATAAAAGTTAAAAAGTGATTCCAGTAAAAGACACATGTCTTTTTGTGGCCGCCTCACTGTCCTGAATCGATTTAAAACATTTGCTGCAATTTCTTTCAGACAAAAACATGACGCTGTGTCCTCATCCGTCTTGTTATGTGATCTGGCAGTGTGCAACTTGCAGCTCCTCCCCATTTGGAATGACCATGCCATTTGTCAAAGGTAAACACTTGGAATCAGTGCAGGACACTGAGGCAGCCATGACAGGGCCGCCTAATAACACACTGAGGAAGGACTCCAGAGCTGCTGCAGAGAGCAACAAGAAAACTGGAGGAGGGTGATGGAAGCCAGGGAAGTGTTTTGAGGAGACTTGTGGTAGAGTACCTTTTGCTGTAATACATGTCTTGAAAAGGCAAGTATGTGCTATATTTTGCGATTGCAACACAGAGTTTACAGAGCAACACCAATGTGCCAGAGGTGCTTGTGACAAGAACCTGTAACATCTTCCTCTCTCACTGCACCCTCTCTCCTCTTAGCCTGAGCCCCATGAGTCTTTCAGAGGTTTCATCAGTCTTTGTCCTAATTTGGAGACCACACACAAATCCTCAGACATGGCCGAGCATTCCTGCCTTGTGCCTGCCGGCCCCTCCTCCCTTAGCTCTGCAGAAGACTTTCTAGGCACAGACCCCAGCAGGGGCTTCTAGAACAAACAGTCTGGCTCCTTCAGCCATGAAGTATTTAATCCATTTACATTTAGTGGCATTACTGGCACAGTTTGGTTATTTTACCAACTTCCTGCTTATTTTCTGCTGTCATTCCTTTCCTTGACTTCTTTGGGTTGTCTTTTTAGAATTATCATCCCATTATTGCCTACTAACATATTAGTTCTAGCGATGATCTAGAGACCAAAGCATATCTTATTTTTTGCAGTCAATTAGAAATTGTGTCTTTCATCATATCTGCAATCTGGGAGAAAACTTTTAACTCATTCGTTTTCCAGTCTTTACATTGTCACTCCCAGACTTTCATTTCTACACATTTTTAACCCTACAATATAGTCTGAGGATTGTTTTTGAACAGGCACTATTGATTTATATTTGTAAACATTTCTGCTCTTTCCTTAACCCTTTTTTATTTTTTTGAGGCAAGGTCTTACCGATTTCTCAGGATGGCCTTGAGTTCATAATCCTCTTGCCTCAGCCTCCCCAGTAGCTAGGATTGCAGGTGTGGGCCACCCCATCACATGCCTTCGTTCCAGCCAGGTTTTTCCTACTCTTGTCAGCAGTATCCATTTCAGCACTTCCGGAGTGTCTTTGGTTGCACTGTCCTAGCTGCTTCGACACTCTGAGTTGATTGAAAATGTTTTCCTTTCATAGTCATTTTGACTTTGAGGAAGATCCAGAAATTACACAGTGTCAGACTCGGTGGGTAAGGTGGGTAAGGACACAGCATGGTGTTTTATTAGCCGCCTTTCTGTTGGATGGCAGCAGCATTCACTGTATCTCTTGAATCATACGGAATGTGTCAGCTATGTCTTGGTCACACCTTCCCGTTTTCCCTCCTGTCTGTGCTCATTCTTTGTTTCCTCCAAGAGTCAGATAAGGCGTGAGCTGACCGCTCAGGAGGTGCTGAGGACAGCTTCAGTGTGATGTGGTGAGGTTGCCTCGCTTGTCCCAGGCCTCTGATGCCACTGGGGTGTCATAGAGGGGCTGTGCCCGCCGAGTTGCTCATCCTGAGCCCTTCCCCACTGGACTCCGAGACTGAGGTGGGTAATATTGCTGTCCAGCCTGGGGTCTCCCTGTCCACCCAGCCGCTCCACAGCTTGGTGGATCTCGGCCAGGAAGTGGCCCATGTGTTTGAAGCCCACAAAGCCCAGGGGTCCCTTAGCCTCATGGGCCTCAGTCCAGGGACACCCTAGCTAAGCTCACAACTCCACCTGGGAATGGCTGGGCTACAGCTGCTGCCTCCTGGTCCCTGCTGCTTTGCAACTTCCTGCCCTTCAGAGTGAAATGACCTGTGCTAACTCACTTTGCCACCGAAGCTCCACAGGAGTTGGAGATGCTGCCCACCCTCTTGTGGGTTTGTCGGCTCACGTGGTTCACCCGCTTGGGCACAGACACCTTCTCCGTGTCTCCACACTCCTCCCACCCCTGACTGGAGGACACAGACAGATCTACTCCTTGTGTGGTATCTGGCTGGCTCTTCAGTAAACCAGCTCTCATGAGAGGCCAGAAGCCCATGCATCCTGCTCATGGAGAATCCACCTGATATCAGGGCTGAACACTGGGTCCTCTTCACACGCCTCGTGAGTATTGTTCCTGCGCAAGGCCAGCACTCCTCATGTGGGCCAAGTCCAGCTTCCCACAGCCCCATCTCAGGTAGAGGATGAGTCAGGCTACAGGTGGCAAACTGGCAGTTCTGGCTTGCCAAACCAGAAAAATATGATGGAATGGATTCTTAGGACTCCAGGCTGCTTCTGGGACCTGTGTGGACTATAACTCAGGCCAGATGTAATTCATTTTTCACACTGTTCTTTTTCTTAAAAGTTGGATAAGATATTTTTTAAAATCATGAATGAAATGGAGACCTCTGATTTGGAAGTAAAGAAAGTTGATACAAATTAAATATTTTTAACTTAAAAGTCCTAAACCTAGAATGCTCCAAAATCTTAAACTTAGTGATCAAAAGCACTAGGTTACCGAGCATTTCCGAATTTGGACTTTGGCTTCAGGATGCTTAAGCACTGAGATTTACACAGATAGTGAAAGCTTAAAACACCCACATCATGACCTTCTAGTCCTTAGCACTATGGACAAGGCCCTCAGCCCGTACATGAAGACCAGTGCTGCCCTAACAGAGGGTCAAAATGGCTTTCCTTAGACAATGATGGAAGGACTGGGCGGTGCGGGGTGGGGCAAGCCCCGAGTGGAGACTGTGGGTGCAATGCCAGAGGCTGTGCCAGCTCTGGGATGGAACACCTTCTGCCAGTCCACCAACTCATGTCGAGGTGGTGGTGCTGGAATGGGGTTTCAAAGAATGAATAGAAGTTTGCAGATGAAGAAAACAGGAAGAGCACGCCATGTAGGGAGCAACATTTGGACACTGGAGAGGCTCAGGCCTGCCAGAGGCGGGAGGAGGTGTCCACTGTCCTCTCATGGCCTCTTTATCTGTACCCCAGCATCCTGACTGTAAGGATACCATCCGTGGACTTAGAGCCACCCTAGTTGGGGAGTGTGTCTGACCTGGGCTGGCTCTGCGAACCACGTACAGGGGCAGAAGTGAGGCCTGAGTGCACCTTCTGGGATCGCAACCCAGACTCTGACAAGGCTCCTTGCCATGTTGCTCATCAGCTCACAGTGCTGCGGGGTGGTCTGCGTGGACTGTTCTGTATGGCTCTATCCACAGGGGCTCTATAACTCATTCGTCAACCCCTGAGCCCTGTGCTGGGCCCTAGGAACCAGAAAAGGTGAGACCACAGAAGGGAGATTAGGAAACTGGTCAAGAGTATGTGCCATTGAGTGCCAGGACCACCCTTGGGGAGCAGCAAGCATGTCCTTGGGGAGCACATGGCCTCCAGCATGAGAGACAGGGGTCAGGAAATGGGGGTGGACATCACAGACAGATGGAGCCTAAGTCCAGGAGCCAGGGCACCTAGGCTGGGAAGTGCTGGGTGTGGGCCGGTGGCCACGTGTGCATGGGGGCAGGGAGGGGGAGGTATTGATCGGTGAGGCCAGATTGATGGATGGGCACCGTCCCTGGGCGCCTAGGCACTGCGTGCCCACATTAGGCTGCTGGCGCCAAAATCATCTGGAAAGCCCTTCGCAGACGGCGGGTGCAGCGCTCACCACACCGGCAATTACGGCGCGTCATTAATTAAAGAAGAACTGCTCTCTGAGAGTGCATGAGTGGGAGCAAGAAGCCAGCTAGCCACTCTCCTCCCAATCCTAGTGGTCCAGGGAGAGCCTGGTGCCCTAGCCCATGGGATAGTGCCCGCTGTGGACATATAGGGGGCTCTGTGTGCATGGCCTTCTTGGGGGGAGGTAGAGAAGGAGGGAACACGGATTGTGTCCTCCAGGAATGCCACTGAGCTTTGTGCCGGACCAGCACCTCTCTCTACAACCCAGCCTGTACCTGTGGTCCTTGCTGGGCTCGCTGCTGCTAGCCCTGGGGGACCTGCCCAGCCTTGGACCCTGTGCCTAATAGCCTGCCCCCATGTCCCTCCTTGTTCCAGGTCACTAGCACCTCCTGGGGACATGCCCACCTCTCTGGAAGCCTGGCCACACTGGGCCCCTCATTGACTGGCTGGACTCAGGGACCTTCCGGTCTGCATGGCCTCCGGCCCCTGCCCCTCCCCCTCTGCTGCTTCTCAGGGTCCCCGGAGGAGGATGTGAGTTCAGTGGCCCTGGGCCGCCTTGCCCTCCCTCCTCATAGTGTCAGGGTCGGCTCCAAATTGCTTTTGTGAAACTATTTAATTGGATCAACTCTAAGTAACTGTTTCATTCAGTACTAAAGACTGTTCTGAAGGGCCATGAAGCCTGGGAAGCAAGACCTCAGCTACGTCCCTAAATCCCACTTCAAGAGGAAAATTGTCCAACTGCAAGTTTTGAAGATTTGCTCAACAACTCTTTTGGCTCAGAGTGTCCTGGCTGAGTGGCTGGAAGCTGATTTCCGGCAGAGCTTCTGGATCTTGAGAAAACAGACTTCCATGGTCCCTGTGGTGTGGGTGCATCCCGGGGGCAGGGACAAGCTCCCGCCGGGCAGCGAAGCAGCTGCTCTTCCTGGGCCAGATGGGTCAGTGTTCAGGCTGTAGCTGGAAGTGGCTGTGGCTCCTCATGCTGGACAAGGGTCTCTGGTTCTTTCTGCACTCTCCCTACACACCCAGCTGGTGCAGGCATCTTTTCTCACTCACTGGAGCGAGAGCTGCCTGAGAGCTGGGCCCATCCTGGACTGGATGAGAGTTAGCTCCTTGCAGAGCTCACAGTGAGGGTCCAGTGCCCCTGCCATGCCTTTGTTCCGGTGAAGGGGTGGAGGAGCCCCAGCCCCTGGATGGAGGACCCAAGCACTGCCCCACTAGTGGCTCTGCTGTCTGCACTGAGTATTGCCCAGTCAAATGGCCACTGCCTGGACACAGCAGCAAAAGTCGGTTCTCATCTCACTGTCTGCAGCTGGAAGCTGAGCCCTAGGGGTGCAGGGTTGGCTGACCATGTGTCAAGAAGTCCCGTCCGAAGACTGGGGATTTAGCTCAGTGGCTTCAGTACCTGTCTTGCAAGAACAAGGGCCTGAGTTTGATCCCCAGTAACCACATATAACAATACTGGGTTTAGAGACTCACACCCACTGGCAATCAGTACCACATACCACAGTGCCAGGCATGGTGGCTCACACCTGTAATCCCAGCACTCATGAGGCAGAAGCAGAGTTCAAGGCTGAGAAGGGGGAGCCTGCACAAATTTCAGAAATATGCAAATATTCAAATATGCTGAGTTTGAAGCTGAGCTCAGGGTCAGCCTGAACTACAAAGTGAGACCTGTCTCAAAAAAAAAAAGGCTGGTCCAAGGCCCTTCGAGCCCATGACACACCCCTCCTGGGCTTTCAGGACGAGGTGCAGGGCTGAGGCTGAGGCCCTGAGTGCTGCTCCTGCCCAACCTGATGAGAGATTCTGGGGTTGCCGGCTGCTGCTCAGAGCCTGATCCTGCATCCACACGGAGTCCTGCCTGTCTCTGTCACCTCTGTGTCCCCAGAATTCAGTGCAGCACTCAGCATGGTGCTGCTGCCCCAGGAGCCCCAGAAGACAGTTCTCTTAAAGCTCCAGAATGCAATAAGGCTCTAGCTTGACTCTCCTCCCAACTTCTGGGCTTGGAGAAGAGGCAAGAAATATGCAAATATTCACACCTTGGCCTCCACCCTGACCGGCCAGCCAGCCAGGAAATCGCCTCTTCAGGAAACTGTATAATTATGCGTAACTATTTTCAGCCTGTTGGCCTAGCTGCAGGATTTACTCTGCTTTTAATGCTCTGAAATCTGTCTAGACACGGAGCAGGAGCGCTGGACAAGACAAATTCATTAGCTGGCCTGAATAATTCAGAGATTTGGAAAGCAAATGAACAGTGGGTGCGGTGCTCGGTCATGGTCTCTGCACATATAGATTTTCCTTTAAGAGGCAGAGTATAAATTAATAACAGTCTGATTGTCGCTAATGATGCAGGCGGGGCCAGCCGGCGGCTCCCAGACAGCAGCTCATTAGGGCCAACGTGCAGGCTCCCCCGTGGCTTGGTTGGTTAAGTTCCTAGAAGCAGTCCCAGCCCTGGTCAGTGATGGTCACTGTGATGGTAACTCTGCACAGGAGGAAGGGCTCCTCCCTGAGGCCACATTGGCAGCCCTCCTCTGGGCAGAGCAGACGTGTGCCTGCTATCTTCCCACACTGACCAGGTCCCACATGGGGGACAGGGCAGCTATACTTGGGCCACAGAGAGTTGCCCGCCTGCCCCTTCCCAGGCAAGGACTCTGGCCCTTCAACTGTCTGTGTCCCTCTGTCCCCTTGGCCTAGGCCGGGGACAGTGTTTACACATCTGCATCTATACCTGTGCCCATATGCAGGGCAGGCAGGAAAGAGGGTCCTATGGACCCAAGGACACCCTATGACTATCTCCTCTGGGGCAGAGCCTCATGCCACTCTGTGGGTAACCTGGGGACACAATGCCCCATACAAAGGGACAAACACTGCTGAGTCCACTTGTGTGAGACCCCCTGGAGTGAAGCCCCCAGGGACAGACAGGAGAAGGTGGTGCCAGGGCATGAGGAAGGGCATGTATGGCATTGTAAACATTAAGATGTAAAAAAGAGCATTTACTTGATGAAGAAAAAGGTAAGTACAAGATAAAAATAGCTGACAAACCCAGCACACTTTCAAATTCTAGCCCCAGTGGCCTGTAGCTGGGTACTGAGCTGCTGTTAGTGATTTAGAGCAAGCATTTTTCCCCAAACTCATGACCTCAGAGAAGGGGTTTTACAGGGGTTAACCATGGGGGCTCCTAGCCGGCTGCTGTAAGGGTGTGGCCTGGAAGGCTCCTCTCTGTCCCCGCTCCTCCCTTCTCTACTTCCTATGCCCCATGCCTGGAGCAGCTCTCCTCTGCCCGGCCCTTTCATCTTGACTTTCTGACTTGCAGTTGACCCACCATGCACAAAACCATGAGCCAAAACAAATCTCTCTCCTTTAAACTATGGAGGTTGAGTATTTTGTCTTGGGGGTAGGTGCATGACCAAGACAGCTGCCCCCAAGAGTCCTGGCAACACTAAATCCCTGTAGCCCCCTTGCACATTTTTGGCCCTCAAGGTGTGGGCAGGCAGGGGACATTGCAGGAGAGGGCAGGCCTGGCTTCAGGGAACACTCTCCTTCTGGGCTCCCGAAGGTGAGGGACGCCTCAGAGGGGCTGCAGCCTCAGCCCTCCTTCAGCCTGCTGGCATGCTGGGCCTGAGGCCCTGGCCATCCCTCCTTATTGCAGTAAGGGTAAGTGAGGCAGGCAGCTTCCTAGAGGTGCCATCCCCAGGCCCATAGGCTGAGCTCTCATTTAGCCCAGCTCTCCCACCAAGGGGCACCATGAGCATTCTCTGGGTGGTGACTTGGCCTTCACATGTCCTTACAGGGTCTCCCTGACTTGTGTCCTGCTGCCCAGGACCAGATGGGCCTTCTGTGTCATGAGGCTGTGACAGAGCCCAGCCCTGCGCCTCTCCCTACTCACAGTGGCCTCGGTTTTTCCAGCCATTGCCCAGATTCTGGCCTCCTGGGCTGGTCCTGTAGTTTGCTATTATGGCCAAGACTAAGCAGGAGGAGGGACTGTCACTGCCTTCACAATGGTCCCTCCTTCTAACTCCACAGCCATGGGTGCTTGCTGCTGCTTCTCATGCCTGATCTGACCACAGCCACAGCCTCACAACTCACATGGAGGCTCCACTCCATGACTAGCACTTTGTGCTCAGAAGCCCAGCATGGCTCATGCCAAGGGAAGCCAAGGTATGGCGGACTGGACCCTGAGGATCCAGGGGGAGCACCCTTCTCTGCTCTTCCAGCTTCCAGAGGCCCCTCTGCAGAGCCAGCAGAGTGACCATGTCCTCATAGGAGTCACTCTGTGCCCTGCTTCCAGCTGCCTCCCCTGGGAGGCCTTGTGATGTCGTGAAGCTCACTTTCCATCCTGGACGACTGCCTGTCCCAAAGGTGAGGGACACCTCAGAGGGGCTGCAGCCTCAGCCCTCCTTCAGCCTGCTGGCATGCTGTGTGTGTGTGCGCGCATGCATGTGTGTGCACAGTGGTACTGGTGATTGAACTCAGGGCCTTTGGACTGAGCTATGTACGCAGCTCTTTTTTGGGGGGAAGACAGGGCTCGAACTTGTGATTGTCTTGTCTTGGCCTCTTAGAGCTTCGGGATTGTGCCAGCATACCCAGAAATATCCTGATCTTGAGCCCAGCTGATGGCAACTTCATTTTCCCCTGGCCATGTACCTAGGGTGTGTGCACAGCTTAGCAATACTGTTCCTTGGTGAGCATTGCTGCTCTCGGCAGCCAGCCAGCAATTCCCATACCTGTGACAGTGGTGCCAGTCAGAAGTGGAGGAGTGACGCTGCCACGGGTCCTGGGACACTAGACTTGCAGGGCTTGCTGTAGGGAAATGGTAACCTGAGCTTGGACACCCTGATCTCAAACTCCAGCCTCAGGAGCTGGAGATGATACCTTGCTGTGGTCCAAGTTGAGGTTGTCATGTGGCCCCTAAAGACAGGAGCCAGCGGGTATCAGGGCTGCAGCATGCAGAGCTGTGTTACCGTGACAGGGCAGCAGGGTGAGAACAGCTGAGTGTCACTGCTCCTTTACTGGTCTTACCCTGTGGAGTTGTGACAGGAACACGTCCTAGAGGCCCATGGCCTGTGTAGTGAGCCCCTTTGTCATAGGAAGGGCCAGGTGGGCTAGGCTGGGGGCAGGGCATCTCCCACAGGCTGCCACAGAGCTTGGGAATGGTGGCGACAGCGGCGGAGCCCCATCTCTGCTCAAGCCATCATCTACATTAATCACACATTTCTCACCCCATGGGGCCCATAGATCAGCAGGCTGGGTGCAAAGAGTCAGCAGCCATGTCACCAGCCACACGGCTGGACAGGAGCTCCAGGTCCTTTATTAGCTGGGCTGCTGTGAGCAGAACAGGCGACCCGTCTCCAGAATTGCCAGGGCCATAGCACTGGTCCAAGGTTGGTCCCTGTGACTTCCAGGACAGCTAGGACAGCAGTCAGGGCTCTTCTGTGAGTCCCGGGTTTCCCCAACCAGGTAGTCACAGCCACTGCCTGTCCACATACTCAGCTGAGCTCCTACGGCAGGCTGGAGTTGGTTTTCAAGCTCTAGTTTTTAAACCAAAAGGAACCAAAACAAAGCAGGTGACAGAGAAGAAGGTAGGAGAGCCGCTTCCCTCAGATAGTGAGTGGAGCTAGCTGGGGCCACCTGACCAGGATGGGCAGGGCGTGGATGTGGGGCTGGCTGTGGGGAGGGTACGGGGACCCCTTCCTCCTGCTCTGAGTTGGTGGGGGGCACAGGGTTGTGCTAGGGAAGGGCTGTGCAGTGCCTCTGGTCTCTTGCCGGCCTGTCCGGTGGCAAGGTGCCGAGAGGTGGCTTTGAAGGGAAAGTGGTGGCCCTGGGGGAGGGCAGGGGTCCTGGGAACACTTGGCCCCTTAGCACTGATCAAAGTCAGGCAGGGCCTGACAGGCGAGGTGTGGCCGCCTGGCTCTCATTAGGGCCGCCCTGCTGTGACTCCAGACTGTGGACATCGCACCTGGCTCCCCAGCCAAGGCCAAGGCCTGTCCACTCACAGCTCCCCCTTTCCAGGGGGGCTGAACCCCAGCCTCAGGCTCTGTGGAGGGCCCTGGCCATATAGCACCTTCCCAGTCTCAGACTGTAGCTGCTTTGATCATAGAAGCCCCTAAAAAACCTACAAGCCAGAGGCTTGGTCCCCAGGGGCACTGTGGAGAGAGGGCCTTGGGGGTTTAGGTCTCTGGGATGCGTGTGCCATCAGGTACCGGGACCATCCTGTCCTCTCCTATTTCCAAGCCCAGCTGTGGGTGGACCTTCCGTGGAGACCCAGCAGCCTCATTCTTCCCATTGCCCGCCTCAGCATGTCAGCACAGGAGTGGAGCTGGCGGATGCTCGGACAGTGCGTGCGGAGCCTGCAGGCTCCTACTATTCAGTAGTTTCTTCCCAAGAGCCTGAGTCTGGGTGTCTTCCTGGGGGGGGGGTTAGTGCAGAGCCACGACATGCCCTAACTCTTTCTCATGCCCTCTGCCACTCAAGGAGGAGTTTCCTCTGTTCCCAGACACCCAAGGCCACCCCAACTCACTCATCCCACTCCTGTGGACACAGGGGAACCCTCCTTCCAGCTACCAGGATGTCTGGGGCTCCAGGGAGCCATCGTGCTCTCTGTGTGCAAAGCCTAGGCTCGACCCTGACACACACTCTGGACATAGCAACCAAAGCTGCAGCTGCTGCCTGCTACCACCAGATCCTTGCACTTTGGGGAATCCACTCCCAATGAGTGACCTCACACATGCATGCCAGGGGGGTCCTACCCGCTGGTATAGGGCAGGGGCACCTCCCTCACCACTGAGTCCTGAGTTTGTTCCCTCCTGCACAGCTGCCCAATTGAGATACCTCAGCACCCTCAGGGGCACAAAAGGGAAGTGATAGAAGGGACCCATATCCTTGGCACCTGCACCAGGATACATGGGCTGCTCATGCATCCTGGTGCAGGTGCCAAGGGTATGGGAGGCCCTGTATTTGGCACCTCTGGGAGTGGGCCCACTGGTCTGCTGTGCTCTCCCTGGCCTCAGTCTCCCCTTCTGTGAAAGGGACATGGTCGGTCCTACTCTGAAGCTCAGAGACACACCCTGGCAGGGCCCTGCGAGATGCTCCACACCAAGGACATGGACTTGGGTGTGGAGGTCCTGATGTGCTTCCCAGTCCCCCTCTATAGTCTCTTGCCACCCACCTGCTCTCAGCACAGTGGCAGTGTTGAGCACCCCTCACTCTAACCCTTCTTGGGATACAAGCCCATTGTGAGGCATTCTCTCAGATTCCTGGGCATGGTCAGTGGAGAAGCGTGAGCTGCCAGGTGAAGTTCAGAGCCATTTCGGGCAGGAGGAACGAGGTGGGGAGAGAACATGTTACAGGTTGCTACCCAGAGCCAGGTGTCCCAGGCACAGCGGGCACAGTGTGGAGCCTGACTCCTCCCTCCAGCAGGTACACAGGGTGGGACCTGGGGCTGGCCAGGTCCATGTGGACATTTCACCATTGTCCTGGTTGGAGCTGACCAGAGTCATCCCAGGGAACAGCTCCTAAGCCGTCCACATGGCTTTGCTGTATTGGCCTAACCCGGGGCAGTGGTATCCTCTCAGCTCAGTTTTATTTAGAGCAAACCTTAAAAAGTAAAGTTGTTTTCGCTTTTTATTTTTTATGTTTTGGTGGTGCTGGGAATGGGACCTGGACCTTGCACAAGCTGAGCAAATACTCTGCAGTGCGCTGTCTCCTATTCTGCATTCTTCCTACGGCTTCATCGTGCACTAGCACTAAATCCAGGGCGTCCACGCTGAGCTACATCCCTGGTATTTATTTTTCTTAAATTTTGAGACGGGGTCTCTCTAAGTCTTTAAGTTGTCTAGGCTATACTCAGACTTATGATCTTCTTGCCTCAGCCTCCTTTAGGGCTGGGATTAGAAACATATGCGTGGTCATTTTTCCAATTTTGTTATCAGTCTACACAGAGAGAACAAAAGGAGAGCCCTTAGTTAGCATTTCTGTGAAATACTTGTGCGTGCACTTCCTTCTAGCTTGGGATATTTTATGAAGCAGATGCTGCACCGTTTGTAACCTGTCCTTTTCCCCAGCACTGACATTGCCTTGTAGGCAGATTCTGAATGAGCAGTCATAACCACTCACAGAACACTGTCCAGCTATAACATGGTTCAGGGACCTTCACACCAGTGACAAGGGACAGAATAGGTACTTGCTTTCCATACTCAGCCAGATTCTGGAAAGTTTGCTCCTGGGGGCACCTACTGGAGCCGGGACTCAACACACACACACACAACACGCACACACGCACACACGCACACAATGTGCACACAAGTACTGCACATGTACACAAGCACATGCACACACAGGCATGCACACACATGCAACCTCAGCCTTATCTTTCCTTTACAAGGAGTGAGCAGAAGCCTGGAAGGGCTGGCCACAGGCCAGGAATTACTGAAGAAATCAGCACTCTTTGCGCATCTCCTCAGCTTGCCATAGGAGCCTGGGAAGCACAGATGCCCCAGCCGCCCCGCGCTCCGGCCTCCTGACACCCAAACAAATGTTCGCTATCAGAGGCTCTAAGTCACACAATTTCACGTGATGTGATTTATGCAGCCATCAGTCCGATCATCCTAAATAAGAAAAATGTTGGTTTTCAGTTGCCACCGAGCTGCGTCTGGTCTCCTTTAGACGAAGACCAACCACACGGAGTGACAGCTCTGCCCCTCTGGAGCTGGCTGCCGGCTGGCGGGGTCTAACCAGACACGCCCTTGCCTGGGCGCACTCGGCGGCTTCTGGTTTAAATTTGCGGCCGTCCATGTAACAGCCAGGAAAGCTCTGTCTCCTGTTAAATGATGTTAAGCCCACATTTCAAGTTACATATGAGAGATTATCCAATCAGTGAAGTTAAACCTGGGGAAACTGTAGAATTATCCAGTTTCTGCCAGGAGGGAGGGAAATGTACATCGAGTATATTTCTATGTTGGATCTGTACTTACATATGTTATACATCGATATATAAATATATGACGCTGTAACACGTTACCTAATATGCCATCTGATTGCAATGACATAATACACGCCATCCCTCATAAACATGCTCATGGGCCAGGACATGGCTCTGCGGTGCAGCACTGGCCCAGCTCACTTGAGACCCTGGATTCCAGCTGCAGTATTGAAAAAATAACAAAAAGTTACATGTACTTGTGTATAACTATATGTTTAACATCAGCAAACAATCCAAGGGAAATATATAAAGATATGTACACAATTTAAATAAATATATGTAAAACAGACATCTGTATGTAATATGTAATTCCTAATCTGTTATAAACATATCAATTATGTGTGGTAGGTTTGTTGCTATCATTTTGTCATGCTTTGCGGTGGAAATACTGATCCAAATGGTTTTTGCCAAGGGCTCATCCTTCTTGGTTTCATGGAGATGAACACGCTGCCCTCACAGCGCTGTGCTTTGTGTCATCCTTTCTATCAGCAGGTATTTACTGAACAGCTACTGTGTGCCAGAGGCAGAACCAGTCTTGGTCCTAGAATTCAGAGGGAGCTACAATGACTACCCTGGGAGAATAGGAGAAATTTAAGGTAAGAGCTGTTTTCTCTCTCTCTCTCTCTCTCTCTCTCTCTCTCTCTTTGAGACAGGCTCTCACTTTGTAGTTCACACGAGCTTCAAACTCACAGCAATCCTCCTGCCTCTGCCTCCCAAGTGCTGGGATTATAAGTGTGAGCCACCAACCCAGCACTTCTGTATGTGGTACTGATTGCTGGTGGGCATGAGTTACCATGCCCAGCATTGTTGTATGTGGTTACTGGGGATGGAACTTGGGTCCTTAGCCATGCAAGGCAGGCACTGGAACCACTGAGCTAAATCCTTGGCCCTGTTTTTCTCTTTTTTAAAAATCACGGTAGGCATCAATGCGCTTCCTAACTTCTCTAGTTAGTTAATTGCACATCTGCCGAGTGTTTGCGGCTTGCCTCCTGCGTCAAGACTCCCTGGCTAGTGACTTGAGGCTCCCTCCTGCGGGTCTCCTAGCTGTGGAGGTGTGGAGGCGCTGGCCTGCTGGACTCTGGCTGGAGTCTATGTGATGTTCCTCCACAGAAATTTCCAGCGACAAGGACAGGTGAGCAGCTCCTTTCACATGTAGTGAGGATCCTGGGCTGGCTCTGGGACAGCTGGCAGAAAGTGGCGGTTCTTGAACACCTGAGAGAAGGAGGAGCACCTTCTCTGAGTTTTATTTATTTAAAAAGCCTTTTCATTTCTATAGGCTTGTGATACATAATAAACACTAGCACCGGGGAGCTGGAAGACACCGGGTGAATCTATATCCACTCTATCTCCCTTCTCCTTTCTGCCCTCCGCCTCCCCTTCTCATTTCTACACCTTTGCGTATTTTAAAGGCTTTTTTCATGAAATTTTTAGAAAATGTGGATCCCTTGAGACAACCCAGTTAGTAGGCCCCCTGAGTACAAACACCATTCATATAGAACTGCCTGTGAATCTGCAGCCATGCTTGGGCAGAGGAGGGGCTCAGGATGACTCCCGCAGGTGGAGAGGGCTGGTCCACGAGGAGGCGGTGGGCAGGACTTGGGGGAGGCGCCTCCCTGGCCTTCCTGCCTTCCCCACAGTCACAGATCCACAGTGTTCACTCTCCTCCTTGCTTTTGATCCGGAAATCAGTGGAGTGGGGCTGGAAGTCTTCTAACGTCAGGTCCCCAAGCATGGGTTCACACATCGCTGAGGGGAACATTGCTCTCCTAAACCATGGGGCGGCTTTGGCTCCAGAGAGCACTGTGGGGCTGGGACTTTGGTCCTCAGGGCAGAGCCCCAGCAGGTGGATCTTGCTGAGGTGGAGAGCAGGGAGCGCCGACCTTCATGAACTCTGCAACTTGGGACAAACAGCTCATTCCTCGGAAGCCGTTTCTCATTGAGAGCCAGAAGAAGCTGTACTGGACCCATGCGTCTGAACCAGGAGCTCAGAGGAGCCTGGGGTGGAAAAGGCTCTGAAGACACTGTTTTCTGGTTCCTCCCTAGAGGTAGCCACCTGGTGGCAATGTCAGCCTGAATTCTGTGCACTGGGGACCCATAGTGATTAAATAGCACCAGAATAAATCAGGTGCAAGAGAAGACGATTCAGTCAATAGACCAGCGAACACGAGTGCCTAATGCACTGCTGCCAGCAGCTGTTATTCTGTTTTGCTGTCCTGGTTGTTCAGTTCTCAGCCCTGAGGGGAAGCCCAGGTCCTTCTCCCACCCCCACCACACCAGGGGTGTCACAGCCCATGTGAACACCACCGTGATAACAGCCGCGTGAACAACAGGTGGCTGAAGGTCAGGATACAGTGCTTCCAGACTGAGGAGAGGAGGCTGCAGGGAGTGGAGTGGCCTGGGTCCTGGGTGGCAGCCGGCCTGAGAGAGGGGCACAGGGCTGGATGTGGGTGACACTAACATGGCAGCCCACTGGCCCTGCTCTGGAGGCCGCCCTCTCGCAGGAGACTTTCTGGACAGGACAGGGTGCTGGGCAAAGTATTGCTCACAGCAAGATGTCAGACAGTGTGTGGAAGTGAAGGGAAGCTGGCTGGTGTGGGAAGGGGCTAGCTCCTCCCATGGCCAGGTCCCCCGAGTCCCCAGGCAATGCAGGAAATAGGGGTTGCAGCAGCCAGCACTGAGTCCAGGGACCAGGAGAGCTGTGGAGGTCAGCCTCGTGTTGCCCTTGTGACCTCACTGCACAGGTGTGATAGGCCCACAGTGTCGTGCAGCAGGGCTCAGGGCTGGAGATCTGGTCCCCTCAGCTGCTGTCCAGTGCAGGAGGGGTCCCACCTGCTCCATAGTGGGAGTGGCAGTGTGGATACTGGCTGTGACTCATGGATGCCCACCAGCTGCGTGCCCTGGCTGTGTTTCCCAGCTCCTGTTGGTTCCTGTAGCCCAGGGAGTCTCCAAGGCCTCTCCAGTGAGGAGTATCAGGAAAGAGAGTGGCCTGGGCATGTGACTCCAGTGCTGGGCTTCTGTTGTCCCATCTGCCATGTGGGCTACGATAATTGCACCTTGTAAGGTGGCAATGAGGACAGATTCCTTCGTGTCATGGCCACCAAGGCAGCTGCTGCCTTACCACCAAGTGACACTTGCTCCCAAGGGCACAAGAGGAGCTGGCTGGAGTGGGTGTGTTGTACAAAGCATGGCTCAGAGGGCTTAGCCAGGGGCAGGAGGTGGGCCGTGCCCTCTGCACGGCTCTGACGGGTAATTATGTCTCTGGCCCCATGCCAGTATTGCCTGGAGCTGCCAGCACAAATAACCATGATTGGGGGGCTTCGGAGAGCTGAGAAGAGATGGGCACTGGTGCCAAGGGCACCTCCCTCCAAGGATCCCTTCTGCCACCTTCGGGCCTCCAGTTTCTGCCCCACCTCTACTGGCCACCTCCTCCCTTCTTACAGGACTGGTCAGCATGCACAGTGGTATCATCTTCGTTCACACCCTGTGACAGTGGTAAAGACCCTGTCTGTGCGGCAGATCCCACCTGAGGTCCTGGGGGCAGGGACTGGGGACACAGCTCACCGTACCCCTGACCCTCACACAGGCCACATGGCTGCAGGGCTGCGTGCCTGCTTAGCCCTGACAGCAGCTCTGACCAGCTCCTGTGCTTTCCGACTCCCAGCTGCCATGCCCCACCCCAGCCTTGTGAGCCTGTGGGGGGCACAAGACGGGCCCTGAGCTTGCAGCCAGCTGAGCTACAGTTTCTGGGACCCCGAATGTGGATCAAGATTGTTCGCACTTTTGAGAACTGCAAGTCTGTCAGACCCTTAGCCCATGTCCTCACCCAGTCCTCATGACCACCTAGCATAGGGTCCCTCTTGTTGCAGAACAGCTGAGCAAACTGAGAGGGAGGTGTTTGTGGCTGCCACTCAGTGACTCCTCTGCTGCACCTGCTCCGAGCTCTGGTGTCTATGGGGACAAAGGGCTGCCATTTCCTACACCGCCCTGTCCATGGGGGCCCCTGTGTGTGATGATGTGGGGTCCCAGCCCAGCTCCTGCTCACTGGGCACTTGGTATTCTCCCTGAGCAGAGGGAGCTCCCCAGACTCCTAGCAGGGCCGCCGTGTAGGGCCCTGGAGATGGGCCTAAGGTATGTTCCCCTGACAAGCACCATTAGACCTAATTGCTTGGTACTAGCTCTGAGGGCCACAGCCCTGCCTGGCGCGGGCAGGCCTTGCTGGACCTGTCAGCAGTAATCCAGGGTAAGTTAGTGATTACTAAGCAGACTCTCATAGGGTGTGGGGGGCTGGCCATGAGAATGGGCTGGACTAGGGCCTCTCCGGGCAGCTCAAGGTCGGCAGAAACCCGACCCAGGGCTAATTGAGGGGCCAGGCCTTCTCAGTGTTTTCCCGGACCCACTGAACCCACTGACTGCTCAGTGTTTCATGTGCCCTGTTCAAATGTAGTTGTGTGCTTCAAAAAAGCTGTGGAAACTCCTGAAGCCCTGACTCTCCTGGTTCACCCCATATCTCTGTCACCCCGTGCCCTGTGGCATCTCCGTGTCTTTGAGCAGAGGATCGTAGCTCAGAGAAGCTCATCGAGTCACCCAGGTCACACAGCTGGCCTTGCGGTGAAGTGTGAACCCAAAGCCAGTCTGCACTGTTCCCTGGAGTAGCCACAGCCCAGAGCTAACAGCTTGATGGCAGAAAACAACAGCTGGCCACTGTCTCCCATTCTGGAGCCAGAGCCCAAGTCAAGGCGGCAGAACCTTCCCTCTTCCCACCTTGGCCCCACACTTGCCTTTCCTGCAGGATCAGCAGGGAAGGCCCAGGCATAGGTGTGTGTGGTTGACACCTGCCCCCTGGTGGGACCTTCCTGAGCCTGCTCCTGGTGCCCCATGCAAGGTGGGTGGCCCTCGCAGGCCAGGGGTCAAGTGGCCAGCCCAGGACACTTGAGTCCTATTGGTAGGCTGGACAGGAGTAAGGTCAATAGCCTCAAGCCTGAACTCTCTGCAAGTGACCCCAGGACATCACCAGTGCACCGCAAATTAGCTGGTCCCTAGCCAAGTTTCAACCTGGGGGCTGCAGCCTGGCTCCCCAGTGGGTTGTGTGGAGCCCCACAGAGAGGCCTGAGGGCCTGGGCAGAGGTGGAGAGAGCAGGGGACAGGACTTGGAGCTGAGGGTGCCTGCTGGGCCCTACCCAGGGCCACCACGTGGTGGGCAGAGCCCTGCCACTGCAGTCTGTCTGCCTGTAGCCCTGTGTCCACATATCGGCCGCATCTGTCTTCTGCCCTGCTCTAGAATTGGAGGTCTAAGAAGGCTGGAGGCAACAGGAAGAAAGATCCCAACCAAGTTCAGCTTTGTCCTGGACTCTGGCTGGAGGAGAGCTGAGAACAGGGCTAGAAGCTTCCTTGTGGCCAAGGCAATGAGTCCATAAGAGGGCCGTCCAGCCTTGTCTGAACCCGGCACTCAAAGGGGGTGCTGAAAGAGAACCCAGGGTACAGAGAGAGGATGCTCTGGGGCCTCCACCAGGGCAACGAGTGGTCACTGGACATCATGCCAATGGAAGATGGGGCCAGCTATGAGCACACCTGGTCTGAGGTCGCAGCTCCTGGATGGAAGGAGGGAACCAGTGCAGACTGCATGGCACAGTGGCAGGGCAGTCAGTGCACCCGGCCTTCCCCATGGCCTGGCCTCGCCCCTGCAGTTTGGGCTGCAGTGTCACCCCTGTGGGGTTCCTGGAGCCATATCCCCTGAGTCCCCCATCTTTCCTGAGACCTGGGATGCTGATGGCCATCTGCTCCTTCCCTGCCATCATGCTCAGCAAGTCTGATGGCCTAGCACCAGGTGGGGCTCTGGTATTCCCTGCCTGCCACCTAAGGAGGTGGCTCTGACATCCTTTCCTGGGGCTCCATGACACAGACTCCTGTACCCCAGAGCACAGTGGCCACTCTGCCTGGGCCGGGGCCTCCTAGACCCTGCTCTGTAGCCCCTTCCTATGAGGTCTTGACCCAGAGCTATAGGAGCCCCTGTCCTCTACCCAAGGATCAACAGTCCCAACCCTAGCTCTCTTTCCCTGCTCTGCCCAAGTCTGATGGCTGCTGGACTGGGCTGCAGGGGCTGTGTCCTCGCAGATGCCCTCTGTGTCTCACTGTCCCATGCCCACAGGCACATCCACAGTGAGCGCCTACTGATCACTGGGCTCCCCTTCCCCCTGTCCTCCGCCTGGCCCTGTCTCTGTCTCTGTGTCTCACTCTGGGTCTCTGTCTCTTTGGATCTCTTTCTGTTTCTCTGTCTCTGTATTTCTCTGACTGGGTCTCTGTCTTTCCGTGTCTGTTTCTGTCGATGTCTCTCTGTCTGTCTCTATGTCTCTGTCTATCCATCTCTCTGTCTCTGTCTCTTTCTGTCTCTCTCAAGTCCTTTCTTCTGAGACCACCCTGTAAGAAAATCCCATACACAGGCCTCCTATCTGAAAGGACCCTGGGGCCAGACCCTCATCTTCGTCCTCCACCTGGGGCCCACACTGAGGTGCTAGTCCCCCACCTTTGTCTCCAGGCCGGTGGGTATAGGGCAGCTCTGGGGTTAACGCCACCCCTGCCGGACTCCGTCCCCCACGGCTCCAGCCGGGCCCTCGAACGAGCGGGCTGGATCAGACGTTAATCCCCTCCACATGTAGAGTCTCCCGATAGCCCCAAGCCCATGGCGCCTTTTGAACTTGTGAACAGAAATTGATTCAAGGTGACGAATTTGTAATCAGTTTATGATGGATGGGCGGTATTTCCAGAGAGGCAGCTCCGTGTCCCTCCCTCCCAGGAAGCAAATGTGTTTCACTTTATCTCCCGGCTCAGGACCCGAAGGACCAAGAGAAAGAAAATAAAGTCAACTGCAATATTTAACTTGGGTTAGAACAGACGCCGCCTAATTGGCCCGTGTGGGAAGGAAGCGCCGAGAGCGCCTCGGCCGCACCCTTGCCTGGCCGGCAGATCGGATGTGAGACTATTAGTGTGATTAGGTGAATAATGACTTTGGAACTAATTTCCCGGATTGGAGAGAGAGCAGGACAGGAGGAAAATAGAAACATCTGCTTGGATATCCTAATTTCAAAGGATAATTGCACAATGCCCGCTCAGTGCTGCTCCCTGCCCCGCACCCTAGCTGTCTGTCTTGCTGCTTTTTTTCCTTCTTCTTCTTCTTTTTTTTAAAAATCAAAACTACCTTGAAGTGACTCTGAGCTCTGCCTGGCAGAGTTCACCTCAGAAAGCTCAGGCAAGGAGTGGGTGCCAGGTGCCAGGAAGAGAGGGGTAGAGGGGTCTGACCACTGTGTGGCTCTGCCTGGGGCCCTTGGCTCAGGCCTGGCCAGCAGTGGACAGCAGCCCAGACACTCTGGGTCAGCATGCATTTGAGAACCTGTGGAAACCCAGAAACCACTGCACCCCACAGTAAAGAATTTGGCTAGCACCAAGTTTTGGGCCAGTCTTGAATCCCTGGCTACCATGTGTTTGAAGAGCAGATAGCCAGAGGAGGGTGGAGGGAGGGAGAGAGGGAGGGAAGGAGAGAAGGAGGGAGGAGGGAGGGAGGGAGGGACCCACAGGGACCCACACCCCCACTGACACCCCCACCCCCACCCCACCTGAGGCCCACCCCCCCACCCAGGAGGGACCCACCCTAGAAAAAGCCCCGATTTGTGTGCAGCTGGCCAGTGTCTGCTCGGTTTGGGTCCCTGAGCAGCAGCTTTCTAGTGTGTACATGTCGCGCAGCCCCAGGACTCAGGGTGGACACAACATGACGTCCCAGCTGGCTCTCCACCACAGTGCTCCCATGACTATCAAGTCTGTGCCTTGCCAGTCCCTCTCCAGATCACCCTGTCCAGACTGTCTTCTGTGCTCGGAAGTCTGTCTCCAGCCTCTATCCTGCATGTTGGGCTTCTCAGGTGCCAAGCCCTGAAGGTCTGGGCTCTTGCACCCTGCCAGCCACACACACAGATGCTGAGGCCACTCCTGGGCAGCTCTGGTCTCCAGCCATTGGCGTTGCCTCTCTCTTCTGCCCCTTCTCTCTTCCTTTTGCTCCACATCACACTGTACTTCTACGCTGTTGGACACCATGCAGGGTCACCAGGCCGTAGGACACATCCAGCTTCATAATGGGAAACTGTGCCAAGAGCCAGACAGTCAGCAGGGTTTCTAAAACTGGTGCTCAGGGGGCAGGTGACAGACAGACTGAGGTTCCACAGATGCGGGGAACTGGACAGCACCCTGGGGACTCAGGCAGCCCTGGGTTGGGCAGTGGAGCTGTGGCTAGGACCCTATCTGAGCTTCTTTTTCAGGGCTTCCACCAGGGGTCGGAGTAACTGAACTTGTCCTCAAAATAATAGGGGGACTCGGCAGTGGCTGATAGAGGCAGTGAGGGGTGTCTCACATGCACTGGGCACTCCAGAAATAAACAGTACTGGAGTTTTAAGTGGCATAGCATTCTAAGCCACGCCCTAGACCTGCCCATCCTGCTGGGTCCACAGAACCTGGGCACCCCTCTCTGCAGGTCCATGTCCCTTTGATACCCAGGAGCCCTATGCTGGGCATCTGGAATGCCTGCTTCACTTTATCCTGGCCCAGAGTTCATAGAGAAGGACCCGAGTGACTCAGGCAGATCCCAGAGAGGTGGACAGCGCTGCTTGTGAGTGACAGGACAGTGCTCTCAAGGCCAGAGAGAGAGAGAGAGAGAGAGCAACACAGAGATGGGGAGGGAGAGGAAGAGAGAGGGAGAGAGAGAGAGAGAAAGAAGGAGAGAGGAAGGGAGGGAGGAAGGGCCTATTGTCACAGACCCGGAGTCCAGTGTTATGATGTGAAAAATGGAAAAACAGCTTGTGGTCTCAGAAAAGCTGAAATGTAATGCAGTCAGGAAAAGGGTGGAATCTCTATACCTGTCACAATGGGACCAGTGTTAGGATGTGATGCTAAGTGACAGGCCTATTGTCACAGACCCAGAGTCCCAGCTCCCACCAGGACAAGGACCCTGATGGGCTATGAGACAGGAGGCAGCTTAGTGGGTGACAGGGCACAGTGATGGCTAAAGGGCTGGGCTGGTTTTGAGATGTGAGGTCCTAGAACTCACAGTAGAGCTGCTCACAGGCGCTAGTGAGTTCACTGAGTACAGAACAGCGTGTGTTCAGGGAGGGTCAGGGCTGGGCTGCGTGTTGGGCAGCTGAGGCTCAGGCAACCAAAGGTGACTGTGCAGAGGACACAGAGCAATAGGCCTGGGGCACTTCTGCACAGGGAACACGGGAAGGGAGGTGGGACCCTCGAGGGCCACTTGTACCTGGGCCTGTGGCTCCTTGCCCATCTACCGCTGGGCTCAGGCTGGGGTCTTGCCTGGCCTGGGAGGTGTGGGACCCAGTGTCCCCACCCCTACTCTACCAGTCAGCCCTCCTGGTCGGCCATCAGGGTGAGGTGTCTGTAGCCGGGATGCCTGGAGGATGCCACGAAGTGCTCCCCTGCTGCCCAGAGCAGAAGATGATTACATTGCCCATTGGCCTTTTAAATTCCTTTTTAAAAATTTAGTGGCTCAGGAGAAATCTTCCCTTGGTTTAGAGGCTTCAAATCCAGAGTGAAGAATAGGACACAGGTGCCCTGGATCGAGATCAGGCATGGTCTACATGGTCAGGACACTCTTCCACATAAGTGCACGCATGTGAAGGGGGCAGGGAGACTGGGCACATGGCTCCCTCCTCACCGCCCCCCCCCCGCCATGGTCCTGGGCTGTGCTCCTCCCTCGCAGCCTTGGGCGTGCTTTCTCCTCACCCACTTTGCAGAGAGGAAAAGCAGGCCTGTGAGGTGAGCAGTTTGCCTTCCTGAGCCCAGGTTGTGGGTGAGAGACCTTGTGCCCAGCTGTGATTCACACCTTGGCCCCTGCTCCCAATGCTCCTGGCTGCTCTGAGCCCCGGCCCCTTTGAAGTCGGCCTTGAAATCCGAAGCGGGTGACCCGTCTCTCCCTGCTGCCTCTCAGGCAGGCAGCTGAGGCTCTCAGGAAACAGCCGGTTCCAGTGGGGATCAGCGTCACGGTGCCCACCATGGATGCTTCCCATACACCCCGTTCCCGGCCTCTGGGCCCTCACCACCAGCTCCTAAACCACACCAGGCTTGGATCCCTTCTCTGCTTCTCCCTCCCCATCTTCCCCTCCTGGGGCTCCCTGCCTGGCCACACCCACCGCCTTCCTGCCTGGCTTCTCTCCATGCCCAACCCTGTCAACCCTATACCGCCCTGATGTCCCATTGGCCTCTGAAGTCTACCGAGTTTATCACTGTGACGGTGAAGAGTCGACATAGGGTGAGCGGCACTAACAAAACCAAACAGACAAGCGGGCCGGGGTCTCACGTGCACCCAGTTGATGGCAAGGATGTCACAAAACATGGCACAAGCTGTCTGCCACTGTCATCACAGCCCAGTAGGGGACAGCCCTGGAGGACCTGTGCCCAGCAGCTGCCACATGCCCTGAGATGGAGTCCGTGGCCAGTGGACCTTGTTTCAAACCCCGTGTGTGGGCTCCTCTGACCTCCAGAGCCTTCGGTGCCTCAGTCTCTGGGGTTTTTGGGTCCCTCAGCACAGTATGGACCCCCTGCACAGTGCCCTCCCGAGTGAGGACCGCTGCTCTCCGCAGAGCAGGGCCCACCACTCCCCTCCCTAGCACCCCCAGCTTCCCACCCCTCTCTCCTGGTGCCAGGACCTCAGGTGAGACATGGATGCAGATAGGGTCCCCAATTTCTTCCGGGCCTCAGCCAAGTTTTGAAGCTGCTCGCACAAGAGGAACCAAGAAGCAAGAAGCAGAAAGCAGAGGGGTTTCCGTGCCATGCCTAGGAGAGGAAGTCGGGGTCTCAGGGGTGCTGCACAAAGAGTGAGGCAGGCAAGGGAAGCAAGATTCACAGGGCTGCGCCCAGCCTTGGTCAGCCTGGGGACAAAGGGCACAACCTAGGCTGGGACCCACAGAGGAGGAGAAGCCCGGTCTCCAGTGCAGAGAAGCCTGCCGAGCTCAGCCAGGGCTATTCATACGCCTCACATCTAAACACCCTGTGGAAAGCATCTGGCAGGGGCAGTGCACACCTATAACCCCAGCCCAGGGCAGGCAGTGGCAGGAGGATCCCAGGCCAAGTCTCATCTGGGCAGTGTGTTAACATAGCAAGACCCTATCTCAGAATACGTTTAAAAAGCTGGTGATTACTTCAGTACAAAGGCGCTGGGTTCAATCTGCAGCACCGCAAAACAAAGATAAGAAAAAGGGAGGGAATGAAGTTAGGAGCAGAGCCAAGGAGAAGGTAGATGAGAGGAGGAGACCTGGGCTGGGTCTGCAACTCTGAGTGCACAGAGGCTGTGGTGCTCATCCTTGGCACAGTGAGCAGCTGGGGTTGAAGCAGGCAGTAAAGCTGGAGCCACCATCAGCGGAGCCGAGGAGCTAAGAGATCTAAGAGCCTGGTGGCACTGAGTGGGCAGGGCCCTCAGCCTTGTGGCCGAGCAGTGCCCCAGAAGCCAAGTATAGACTCTTTAAACCCCAGTCAGGGAGGGCAGGACAAGCTGGCCAGGGACTGGTGGGCCCAGGAATCTGCGGAAACTGAGACAGGAGCAATGGTAGCTGCAGGGCCAGGGGCACAGGGACGTAGTGTGCCAACCACACAGCAAGACCCAGTCTCAGAAAATCAAAATCTCTTGTAAGCAAGAGAGAAATCAGAGTGAGAGTAATAGAGACAACCTTCCCCAGCACATGGCTTCCTGGGCGGAGCCATCACCAGTCATAGCCTTCCCCTGCTGTGTGAGGCCCTCAGCTTGTGGATTCTCATGCCCCGACCGGTAATACACTGACCCTGTAGTGGGCTCGAGCCCACTCTGCGTCCATCTGTGTCCCCATCGCTGACAATAGCACTGACTGCTCCACATCACCCTCCATTGCTGCGGACTCTCCGGCTCTTCCACTGTTTGCCATCTCCCAGTGTCACGCCCTGCGGCTTGGGGATCTCCCGTCCCTCCCGACTGCCAAGAGTGCTGAGCTGAGGGACAGAGGACAGGTGAGGTGGCGTGTGGTGCCTGGCTGTGGGGATGCTCCAAGGTCTCAGGGCAGGGAGAAACACTGAGCTGCTGCAGGGCCGAGTGGCGGTGTTGGGAGGGGCGGCCCACTCTATTGGGTTCCCTGGTGCTTCAGCCAGTACCTGCATCCCTCCAGGTGCCAGGTATGAAAGGAGACACAGGCACCCCCACTCCTCAGGCAGGAAAACTGAGGCTCAGGAGGTTTCAGATGGTGCCTGTGCTGTACAGGGGTCAGGACGGAGCTGGACCCTGGAGCACAGGGCTTCTGGTACATCCTTGGGATCCCACAGTCGGCCAGGCCCTTGAAGAACGGCCCAGCCCCCACACATCCCTGGTGCGCCTGCACAGACCTCTTCCCTTCTCCCACCTCTCAGGCTTCCAGTCGCTCTAGATTCAGATCCCAAGCCCAGGGATCCTGCCGGGCCCCAGGACCCCCGAGAGCCATGTAGGCTGCGACACTCAGCCATCCTGTCTCCTGCCCATTCAGTCCCTACTCCAGGCCAGCTCTCCTGCGCATCGCACTGGCTTCTCTGGGGCACACAGGTGCACATGGGGAGTGCCATCGTCTTCCACCCCGCTGTGTGGCAGTGATTTCTATGAGAATTGCGATTTGGTTCTGTCCTGGTCCAGGCACCGGCTGCTGCTGCCTAGACCCCCAGGCCCACTGCCAGCTGGTAGGAAGTGCGCCCCGATGTGGCCACAAGGAGGACAGCAGCCCATGGGTGCTAGGCTCAGGGAAGGGAGAGGACCAGGAGGAGAGCCTTGGAAAGGTGCTCTCCTGTGAGAGAGACAGACAGAGACAGAGAGATGGGAGGCAGCAGCAGGAAGGAGGAAGCCAAATCCTGCTCCTGCCTATTTATAAATAAAGTTTTATTGGGACATAGCCATGCCTACCAATTCGTGCACTGCCTGCCACGGCTTCTGTGCTAGGAACATGCTGTTGAGCAAAGAAAAGCTTCACATTTCCATCCCTTCTGAAAGCTCGTAACTCAGGGCAATGAGCTGTGGGGCCTTATAGCTCCGGGTCAGACAGGGTGAGCATCCGGCCATAGCAGGCTTCCTCCTTCCTGGCTTCCTATTTGGTCACTGAAATATTAGAAGATGAGTGGGACAGCAGCCCCCATGCTGAGAATGGAGGAGAGACATGGTAGACACCTCAGAGGGATGGGGTTCCCACAAGAACATGGGTGGGCTGTGCTGAGCCACTCACCTGGACAATTCCACACTGTACAAGGTCTGTACTTCTGTGGTGCTGGGAATAGCACCATTCCAGCAAGGCCCACACTCGTCATGTGACCTCAGACAGCCCTCCAGAGAGGAAAGCTACTATCCTTGTCCCCTGGTAACTGAGTTCCAGGTGGCCTTTCCACCAGCGAGAGCTTTGCTTGCTTTTTTTCCTGAGAGATACTGTGTGCCGGATGCAGCTGGGGTGGTCGCCATCACCTCAGGCTGTGGTAACCAAATACCACAGACCAGGGTGTAACCACTGGGCACTGCAGAGGTGGGAAGCCAAAGGCCCAGCTGGCAGCCAGTCCACCCCCTAGCAAGGGCTCTTCTTGCTTGTAGGTGGTTACATACCCTCTCATGCACACAGGGTACCCTGGTGTCTCCCCATATTCTCCTAGGGCACCTGCCCTCAGGGCTCAGCCCTAGGATTGCAGGGACTGCAGACCAAAGGCCCGTCTCCCCAGCAGTCACCCAGGGGCAGTGAGGGCTTCAACACATGGACTTGAGGGACACAATCTAGCCTATAGCAGTCATGCAGTGGATACAGAGGGACCAGAGGAGGCAAGGCTCTGTCCTGACGGAGCTGACATCCAGGGACTTGCCCAAGATTCCATCTTGGACTCCAAGTTTCTTCTTTTTCTCAGGACCTCATACTGTCATCGCACACAACTCTCAGACCAAGAACTTGCTTGTGCCTAGGAGGGAGCCAGGACAAGACTTGCTAGGACTCTTATGCTGGTGAGGACATCTTTGCTTCTTTGGTTAGAAGCAAAGAAGGGTGGGATGTTTTCATCCACCCATCAACACAGCCATTACTGGACCAACCTGTCCATCCACACAACAACCCGTGTACCTACCCACTGTCACATCATCCGTTCCCCTTTACCCATCAGCCCATACACTTGCCCACCCATCCGTCCACCCATGCCCGCACCTGCCCATCACTTCACCTGTCTGCAATCCATCTACTCATCCACCTGCTCATCAACCCACACTCTACTTACCTATCATTTATATATCCATACACATATCTACACTCATCTACTTCCACCCCCTCATCCAGCCATCTACTAACTCATTTGCCCGTCCAATTCTTCTTCATACATGCATCTGTGAACCTATATATCTGCCTACCTTTTCATCCACCCACCTGTCCATCCATGTATTTACTCAGAGAAGATCCCATGTAAACACCAAGGTCAAGGTCACCCCCCCAACACTCATGCCCAGAAGGTGCCTGATGATGTGAGGCCTCAGGGCTTCTCCACACTGTCATACCAGTGACCGAAGTCCCCGTGCTGAGCTCTGTGGAGCTGTGCTGGGGACTCCTTCCCCCTAGAGCACCTTTGTGTCCCACAGCAAATTCTCCAGTTTGGGGGAATTCCCAGGAAGCCCTTTTGCTCCCCAGGGCTGGGAGGAGGAAGAGAAGGAGGAGGAAGAAGAGAAGAAGGAGAAGGAGGAGGAGGAGCAGGAGGAGGGCCTTTCCTCCCTGCACACGACTCTGTCTGCTAGGGTCTGAAAACTGATCTTCCATAAGGAGGGCCCAGCCGAGGCTGAAATGGAAAACAGACCATGGTCGGCTAGAGTGCAGCCCAGACAGCCCAGATCAAAGGCAGCCGGCTGTCCACGGGCCCCAGCACGGCGTCTGGTTATCAAATTTGCACTTGGCAGCCTCTCTCCTCTCGCTCTCCTGGAAGGAAGGAAGACACAGCAGCGGCAGGTAAGAGCAAAGGGCTGATGCTGGCTCTGCAGACACCTGCTGCTCCCACTTCCGGTGCTGGCTCCTTTCTGTGAGCACCATCAGCCCCATGCCTGCACTTTGGCTCCAGCCTGTGCTGCCTGCACAGCAGCTGGGGCTGCAGCTACCCGTCACGCGGGACAACGGGCCCCTTGCCTGGCCCTCATAGCTGGCATGAGACACAAGCTGCAAACGCCACTCTTTGGATCTCAGATGCTGCTTATCACGAAGCTTCTGGTCCTCTGAGGGTGGGTGGGTCGGCTGGGTCCTGGGAATGAAACTGAAAGGGCCAAGGCGGAAGGGCACCTCAAGGAGCTGCACTAGTAGTTGTGCTGCATAACAACCTCCCAGCTCCACGGTGGTGCTCCACAGGCCCAGCGCCAGCTAAACAGAAGCCAAGGGCAGATCCTGCACATTGGCTCTTGGCCCAGCAGGCCTGCATAGGGACACTGCTGGGGACAGCTGGGGCCACAGAGCAGGCAGCTCCTGAAGGTGGAGGCACACAGCCAGCAGTGCTCTCCTACCTTGTTCTCCTGTGAAAACAGTCAGACAGGAAGGTCCCCGGTATCAGCAAAGGCTCAGGGACGGGTGGGCTGGTGCATGGCTGATATTCTCTGCCCAGTGTCCCACAGCCTCACTCATCTGTGTCTAAAGGCCAGTTCTGGGGCTAGAGATTTAGCTCAGTGGTTCCAGTGTCTGCCTGGCAAGCACAAGGTCCTGAGTTCGATTCCTTGTAACCACATACCACAATGCTAGACGTGGTGGCTCGCACCTGTAATCCCAGCACTCAGGAGGCAGAGGCAGGACGATTGCTGTGAGTTCAAGGGTAGTGTGGGCTACATAGTGAGTTCAGGGTTAGCCCGAACTACAAAGGGAGACCCTGTCTCAAAAAAATAAGTAAATAAAGGCCAGTCATGACCCCTCACCAGGCCCAGGTGTGGTCACCACAGGAACGTCCAGCCCTCTACACACCCACATTACAGCTGGCCTCTGACTGCGTCCCTACCCTCCCTGGACACTTGAGACCCACTGACCACCTCCGAGAGCCACAGCAGTGAGGTGGGGACTGCGGGCGGTGGCCTCCCGGGAAGGCCTCGTCCATTATCGGCTGGGCGCTGTCATCACGCGCCAGGCGCAAATCGGAATCAAATGTGGTGCCCGAGCGGTGAGCTCCAGCTTCACATTTGCAGGAAAGCTGGAGAGCAAGGCGAGCTCGGCTGTCAACTTGAAAGGCGGGAAGGGCTGGCCTGGAGGATGCCTGGAACTTTGGTTTTCATTTTCGCTCCCGGCTCCTCAGGCTCCAGAGAGAGGACGGGCCGAATCCCACAAGAAAGTGGCTCAGGGCGGCCTAAGCGAAGCCACGTGTCTCTGCTGCGCTTTAGATGTTTGGGAATGTTTTTCAAATGCCTGGGCCCCCAAAATATCGGATGTGTAGGCCAGAGGACACCCCAGGTGGTGTGAGGGGGTCGGAGCTGGGCCCACACAACCCCAGAAGCTTCACTCAGCTCCTGGGGGTTACAGAGGCTGGGGGGCTCCCGGCAGCCTACTGCTTACCTCTCTCTGTGCCCTTTCCTCACCGTAGTGAGGCCTCGGAGGCTGTCCCTGTGTCCCTGCCAGCCCTCAGTTCCTCCCCTCCGGACTCCTCAACTCTCTAGGAGGAGTCGCTGCCCTCACCCAAGCCCTGCTACCCAGGCAGGGGGCAGCATCCTGCTCAGGGTTCCCAGGCACAGGAGCTTGGGTGTCACCACCCTGCATGCCCCTCCTGCATACCAGCCCTGTGCTCCTGTGCCCTTTCCACTCCACTGCTGGCCTTGCAGGCTGTGTTGGATGCGTCGCTGGACACTAAGGTCTGTGCCTCCTTACTGAGTTTGGCCCTAGGGAGCCCCAGTGGGGAGGGAGGGAAGGAAAGTGAAGTTGGGGCCCGAGGCCTGGCTCCGTCCTTGGGCTGGCCTGCCCATCTGCCTGCCTCTCCTGTGCCTCTCTCCATCTCTGTCCCCTCCCTTGCCCTGTATGCCCATGGGTGGTGACAGTTTGTCCTCCCTTAACCTCAGCCCTGTGCCCCCTGTGGCTTCTTTACACATCGCTTCCATCCTGGCCAGCTGGATGCCCTAGGTATCCCTCACTAATGCCATGTTCTGGGCTCAGCGGAGAACCCCGATGCAGCTCAGTTTTCTTTCCTGATCGGTCCGGGCATCCTTGTCTGAGCCAAACCCCAGCAAGCCTTGTGGGGGGTAACTGGGGCCCCCAGCCAGGACCCCTGTACTTCTCCACACTGCCTATGTGGACCAACACAGCAAGACCCAAAGGCAGATCTGAGGACTCCCAGCACAGCCTGGCAGGTACAGACAGAAGCTTGACCAAGATTCAGGGTGAACCTAAGCAGGTGGAAAACAGGCAGAGAGCAGCACCTATCCTGGGCCAGGAAATTGGGGCTTGTGGCTCTGGTCCGACCAGCTCGGTGGTGGTTGGTTTGGACCTGGTGTTCTCTGAAGGCAATGATGGTCTTAGATGTGGGCTAGTGAGTGATGGTGAGATCCTGGGGGAGGGACCTCATGAGCGGAGGTGAGTTTCCGGGGGTGTGGCCTCAAAGGAGACAGTGGGACCAGCTCTTCCTCGTGCTGGGCTTCACAGGTACCATGGTGCTCTCTCCCCATGATGCACTGTGCTGCCACTGCGCAGAGCAATAGGGCCAAGGATGGTGCATGGTTGCAAAACACACCCTCCCCATGAGCAGACTGGCTTTGGTGTCATAGTGATGGGGGCGGATTGGCCCAGGGACCTTGGCAAGGGACCGTCTTCGCTTTTGCCCAGGAAGCTACACAGGTCAGATGGGAAGGTACTTTGTCAGTGGTTGGACCCCACATGGGAGCATCTCTGACCTCACTGTTTGCAGTTGTCAGTGGCAGCCTGGACGTCTGGCTCCTCCTCATTTCTCAGAGGTACCCTGAGGACCACACTGGAATCGCATGAGTCTTTCTCAGCCGAGGACAGTCAGCTGCCCAACCTCTGTGCACTTCCGGTACAAGCCCCAGGACTAAGTCACCCTGGAACAGGTGCACCCTTCACAGGACACAGAGGTGTAAAAACAGACCGTGAAAGGGTAAATGAATTGTATGACAATTAAAAACTTTGCATTGTAAAAGCTCATAAAGAACACACAGAGATGTGCCACAGATTGGGACAAGATTTCTGAGAAATGTACAGCTGTGAAGAGCTTGTATTTAGAATATGTGTTTTTAGGAACACTGACAAACTGATGAGATAATTGAATTTTGAAATTCAAGAGTTCTGAACAAATACATAGAGAAAGATGTATTCATGGCCAGCAAATGTGTGCAGAGAAGTCCAGCACCATCAGTCTTTAGGAAAGTCCAAACAGAAGCCATGGTGAGAGCCAGCAACATTGTCACAGGGGCAACTGAGACACTGAGGCAGGAAGGACTGAGTGTGAATGCAGGCACAGGCGTGGAGCAGCTAGAACCCTCACCTCCCCCAGGCCAGCAGGAGAAGCGGCCTCTGTCCATACAGGTGACAGTTTCTCACCTGGCCACCCAGACGCTTGCCTGGGCTCCAGCAGACTGTGAGAAGCGAAATCCCTTGTCTACACCAAGCTGGTCCTTAGTGTACACAGCGTGTCCCCTTAGGGCTGATGAGGGTTTTGTTTTAATCATCACACTCATAAATTTAATGCACCTGGGGATGTTGCTGATCCCTGCAGTGGGACACCCATCACTCTCAGGAAGCTCAGATTTTCCTAGGTCCCCAGCGGCTGCATCGCATTGGAATCTGTCTCAGTCACAGCACCCAGACTTAAGGAGGGAGGGATGTTTGGCTCCTGGTTTCAGAGGGCTCAGGCCATGGCCAGCTGCTCCAGGAAGCAGAAATGTCAGCATGGCCACATATGATGGCAAAGGTAAGCTGCCTCCATCTAGGTGGGCAAAAAGTGGAAAGAAAGGAGGACCTGGGACTAGAATATGCCCTTCCAGGCCACACCCAGTGACACTTCCACCTAAGCCCCACCTCCTATAGCACCGTCAGCCCTGAGTTGACCCATAGTGGAGCCATCTGTGAGTGTGGCCCCGATTCATTCTCTGCTGAGCCCACGATTTATTCATGTACACACAGGAGGCAGGAGACTGTAATATTTAAACCATAATGAGTTCTCAGTCTTTTTTTTTTGGCTTCAGTATCTTTTTGTGTGTGATAAAATATCCACAACATAAAACTGACCTCTTTAACTGTTTTCAAGGCTGCATTTCAGTGGTATTTGTTTTGGTATGCAACTCATCACCTCATACTTGTCAGCTCTCCCATACTGTGACTAACATCTGAGACAATCAACTTATAAAACAGAAATGTTGGTACCAGCTCATGGCGTTGGGGGCTTCAGGGCCTAATAGGTTGGCCCTATGGGCCCTATGGTGAGGCAGCACATTGTAGAAGAGCCACTCTCCTCATGGACGGAAAGCAAAAAGAAACCAGGACAGGGCTTGGCAGGTCCCACTCTGCTCTTCACGTGACCAAGGCTCTCCCACAAGGCCCTGCCTCCCCATGGTTCCAACAGCACCACTTTGGAGACAAGACTCACACAGAAGCTCTGGGTGACTCTACAGTTCCAGCTACAGCAGCCTGCAGAGTTGAAACTCTGTCTCCATTCAGAGCTAAGTCCCCTTGCCTGCCCCTTTCCCAGCCCTGGGAAAGAGCTGCTATACTCTCAGTCTCCATGACTTTGCCTGTTCTGAGCATTTCACAAGCATAAAATCAGGCAGCATATGGCCTCTTGTGATCATCTCCTTTCACTGCACATAATGTGCTCAAAGGTTGTTCACACAGGAATGAACTTCATCCTCATCAGAATTTCCCTCCTCTTTAGAGCTGAGGACTATTCCACTGTATGAGTTTGGCCTATCCACTCTTTGTCGAAGATACTCTTTCCATTTCTATGATTTAGATCTAAAATGTTCTCCCAAGTCTCATGTGCTCAAAGAGGAGGCTTTGGAAAGCACCTGGGGTCTACGGCCGTATCACCCTGAACGTGCCTGATCTCATCTGGAAAGCATCTGGGTTATGAGGGTTATACTTCTCAGGGGTTAATCCATGGATGGGTTGGTGACTGAGTGTGCGGATAAGAGACAGGACCTGGGTGACAGTGGTCACAGGTATGTGACCTGGAAGGCTTTCATCTTTTCCTCAGCTTCTCCATTCTCTCTCTGTTTCATGGTTACCAGGGTAGGCAGTTTCCCTCCACTAGATTCTTCTGTGGTGCCTTTTCCACTTTCAACTAATAAGCCAAGGACTGATCCTCTTAAACCATATGCCAGAATAAACCTCTCCTCTTTAAATTCCAAGAGTTGGGTATTTTATCCCACTGATGAGAAAATGATTAATACAGAAAACTGCTGCCAGAATTGGAGACATTGCTGTAACCGCACATGCCGTGTGGTTCAGGAGTCTTTGGAAATGCTTGGTAGGAAATGTTTAGAGATGCTGGCTGAAGAAGCCAGACCCTACACCTGACCTAGAGAGGAAGGTTTTGGATCAAGCTTACAGGAAGTGCAGGTTTATAGAAGTAGGAATTAGAGACAAAAGACCCCATGAGTGCAGTGCCGTGGGCAAAGAGAGGAGTGATAGTGCCGAGAGGCACTCCTGGAGCCCAGGCTGTTGTCCTTGCCTTGGCTCTGTCAGGAGCCACTAGTTTTTAGCGATGGGGACACAACCTGGCATGCAGTGACCATTAATCATGATATATGATTAAGAGCCACAGCAGATGCTGCCCTCCAGGACATGGCAGAGACTAGACTGCAGAACTAGGATGCAGGAGTGAAGAGCCACAGCACCAAGCATGCATCTCCTGTGCCTTTAAATATCTAGGTGGTAGCCTGAAGTGCCACCCAGAGCTGCCCATGTCCTCTGTGGAGGGGGAAGTAGGGCCACAGCAGGAGCTGGAAACTGAGGAAAAGATTGGCAGAGTCAGGGGACCCAGCACAGAAGCCCGAGCCCCTCTGCCCATCTGTCCCCCCAGCCCCCAAGCCTGTGACTATGAACCCCCAAGGACAGGGCCACATCTCCTTGATTCTCAGTGGCTCCAGGATGGTCAACTCCTGGGGGATGCATCCTGGACAGGAGGAAGAAGCTGTCACAGAGTTGAGTTGGGTCGGCAGAGGTCAGAAGGCCCAGTGGGCCAGGGAGGATAGAGCTGGGCAGTCCTTGGGGAGGGAGGAGCCTGCCCATGGGTCAGCATCAAGGACAGCACCAAGGAGCTCTGCAGGCACCAGCTCACCCTGCGCAGAAGCCACAGGGCCCCACAGGAGGCGGGCCCAGCCCTTCTTAGTCCTTTCTGGGTTAGTCTCCTGGGGTCCCAATGTCTTAGGGGACAGCACCCCTTTTCCCAGGAAGATACGATGTTCAGCTGATAGAGATGGCCAGAGAGGAAGTAAGGTAAAAGGTGTTTAATGAATCTGCAGTGCTGGGAGGGGTGTCCAGGTCATGTTCCTGGAGTGGGGTAACTGAGAACAGTCATGGCAGGACCAGGCCAACCTCGGGCAAGGACAGCACCGTCCAGGGCTCAGGGCTTCATTTCAGACCTAACCTTGCGAAGTCATACTGCATTTGTCTCAGCAGGTGCCTCTGGGTCTGTGCTCTGCAAACATGACCTGCTGGTTTCCCTTGTCTGGCTCTGGCCAGCTGCCTCGAGAGACACAAGGACCCACAGCTGGGCATAGGCAGGCGTCTGGCCATGGACTGTGGGACGGTCAACAGCAGGAGTCCCTTTCTGGCTGCAGGAGCAAGGGGCAGGGACAGCCTGACACAGATCCTTCCCACCGCCTGAGCCAGGCTGGCACAACCTCCCTGCTCAGAGCTGGCCTGCCACACCCACGTGACACTGCCACTATGAGGGGTCCAGCTGGCCTCCTGGGCTCCTCACCTGGGCTCTTCTCCCTCCCAGAAAAGCAGGTCCGGGAAACCCACCCCAGGCACCAGCCCTGCCCAGGCTGACCACAGGCACGTCCCTGAGGGCCTGTGGTGTGCAGCGGAGGTGGTGGTCGGGGTCAGGTCCCTTCATCGTCCCTCACTGTCACACTGTGCTGTCTCTTCCCAGAAAGCTGCTAAGTTTAAGAAGTGCATTTCTCTCTCACAGCAGGGTTGCCAGTAAGCACACCTGCCAGGACAGAGGGGGAAGCCCAGCCCTGTGGCCGCTTGAAAGCCAATTCCTGGAACAGGAAGGCAGGGTCTGCCGTATACAGGAAGCTGCTCCCACCTGGTGGGGAACACTGAGGGGCCCCCCCCAGCCATCGGAGGAACTGAGTTACGTCTGAGGTGTGCTTCCTGCCCTGGCCTTGGATGCCGGGGTTCCCCCTTCCCTGAGACTCTGGTAAGACCCAGAGATGAGGGTAGTTGGCACCTGTGGGTGTTCATAGGAGCCTGCGACAGGTGTTATTTCCTACTCAGGACAGACCCCTGCGTGGACGCTGTGTCCTCTGCCTCTGAGGAGTCTCCCTCCCTGGCCCCTGTGGGGCAGGTGTGCTGAACCCTGGCTCCATGCTCCTTCTGCATTATGTCCTGGATACATGTGCAGTGACGCAGAGCTGTGGTGACCAAGGGGGGGCCCTGTCTGAAACTCTGCATAGAGACTCATCTGCGGGGCTGGGAACCCTGTGCACAGGAGCTCCCCCAACTGCCCCCAACCCTGGAGTTTCTGGTTCATCACACATGGGCGGAGCAGAGAACTAAACAACTTCCTCTGTCCTGAGCCCCAGAGCCCTCTGAGTGCTCACCCAGCCTACCCGGAGGTGCCTCTCACTTCCCGCTCCGCCCCACCCCAGCTGTGAAGCCATCCTTGTCTGGAGCACTGTCCTCAGCCAGCCTGGGGACAGAGAGCTAGGCCACCTTCCCTCTCCATGGTCCAGAGCCTGTGCCTGCTGACACCCCGCAGCTGGCCCAGTGCAGTGCCCAGGCTGTCAGCCGGCTTCCCCTAGAGCATGTCTTGCGTCAGCCACAGGCATGGAGTTCCTGTGTTGGGCCCTGCCTAGGAACGAGCTGCACACCCAGCCCCCACCTCTCCACCAGCACTGCCAAGGCTGCTGGCCCCCAGCAAGGAGGAAGGCAGGGGTGCTGGCCTCCAGGGCTGGCAGGGGACATGAGATCTCACCGAGGGTAGAAGTCCCAGTGAGGAGCTGACCAGGAATTGGCCAGGGGCAGGGGTGGTTGGGTCCAGGGCACAACATGTGCCAAGGCCAGGGGGCCAAGGGCAGTGGGCAGTCATGAGAAGGCTTATGTGACTCAGTGCTGAATCCCAGGCCACATGCAATATGGCTCTTTGTCCCCTGAGCTCGGGGAGGTCCTGGGGGTGTCAAGGTCACAGGGAGGATGGAAAGCTGTCCCATGTCCTACATGAACACTGGGCCGGCCCAGGGAGAGGTGGGGAGCCCTTTTTCCTAGAGGGACAGCAGCCCTTGGATCTGGGGTCCCTGGTTAAGTCCAGGAAGTATGGTCCCAGGCAGGCAGTGGGGGGGGGGGGCTCTGCAGGGACCCTGAGGGTTTGCATAGGGTGGGACAGTCAGGACATATGGACAAGGTCTTCCAGGCACAAAACAGCAGTGCAGTCACTGTCCTGAACATCAACCTGTACCTCTACCTGGCCTGGTGTGATGGAGACCACCCTGAATGAGCTGCAGATCTATAATTCATGCTGAAACTCTGAATCTTCACATCAGCCCACAATGCCTTGTCTGAAGAGCAGCAGCTGGTGTGTGAGGTAGGAGCAATTCCCCATGCCCCTGATTACAGTGGAGTCTCAGTGCTCCATTGTAGTAAACAGGGGAAGGGAACGTAACTAGAACTTTTGCATTAAATTCTAGTCTCCTGTGAGTTCACGGCACATGGCGAAATAATTAATAATTAGGCAGAAATGAGACTTAGAGAAAACTGAGCTTGGGTCTGATCCATGCTACTCTGGGTGGCAAGGACTCCGGATTCCAGCCTACCACACCTTTTATTATCTACAGTCCAGAATACCCAGAAAGGCAGGGCCACACCAACAATAGTCCTAGAGAAGTTATGTAGATGAGGATTCCTCGGGGGAAGGCAGATGTCAGCAATAGTCCTTGAGAAGGGGGAGATCCGGTGCAGTTCTGCCCTGAAGCATCACAGCATGTGGAACCATTGAGTCCCTGTTGTTACCAGAGATGAAGACAAGAGTCAAGTCCAAAGTCCTTTGCAGGCAGGAAGTCCTGGTCAATTTTGACCTTGCAATTCCCAAACAGGGTGGTTCCCAACACTCCATGACTCAGTGATATCCTGGGCAGCCGCCGCTGAGTGTGATTTGCACAGAAAACTCCCAGAGAAGCAAAATCAATCCAAGGGAAGAAACAAATGTCCCATTAACCTATGGTCTATTCCTACTGGAATATCTTGTTCCCTTGTTGCTAGGACCCTGCTTTTGCACAGTGCTGTCCACCCACTGTTTCCTGCACTGTCCCTTGTCCCTTCTAGAAGCCATATGATCACTAAATAGTGACAAGTTCCAGGAGACAGTATCTTAGCCAGATCAGAGCTTAGACAGTCCTGGACTCCCCATTCATGCATTAAGATCTAGCCTTGTCTTTTATTATCCACCCACCATACCCTCGGTCAAGTAGACGGCAGGTTTTGAAGCTCCCAATACTGGCACAGCCATGGGTCGCCTTCCACCAGGCAGACAGAAGATTGGCCCTCACCTGTGGTGTCCTAGTGCCCCTGGGGACATCTATGTGGCTCCCCTCACCCTGCCTGCCCCAGGCTGCACCCTGGTTTTGGCCTTCCTGTCTTGCTCCCCCTTGGGTAACTTCTCCACTCTCTTCACAGGTGCATGGCCACAGCCCTCATTCCATTCCCCAAGGCTCCACCTGGCCAACCTGGAACTTCCCTGGCAGAGTTCTCATGGCTCCCTGTGGCTACCTTGCCACTCTCACATAATGGGGACGGCAGTGCCATCTGGCTTCCCTTCTGTGTCCAAGAGTGCAAGTCCAAAGCCATGGGACCCTGTCAGCCCCTTTTCCTTTTCTAGGGGCACAAGGGCTACAGGCTCTGACCCCATCCTCCCTGGGGGGGGAGTTTCCAGTCACCCTGGCCAGCCCTAGCCTGAACTCCAGTCCTGGAGGCAATGGGCATTGTCAATCTTGAGCGACCTTGAGGGGAAGAACAGCATCAGGTATGGGCCAGGGGTCGGCCCCAAACATCAGTCTGAAGCCTCGGTGAGTCCAGCCCGGGACCCTCCCAGCACCTAGGCCAGCAGCCCTGGGGGTGACGCTGTCCACAGTGCTCACCCCCAGGACAGCAGAGGGTCTGACTCCTGGCGCTCCAGCACCATCTCCCCAGCCTGTGCCATGTGATGCTACAAACCTCATCATGACTACCTGAGACCCACTAGACATACCTCCACCCACATCTTCCCTCGTGTGACCTGGACGGCCAGCGTGGTGTGTGGATCCTGGACTGCTTCAGACTCTGCTGGCCAGGTTCGTGAAGAGAATCCAATGGGCTTCCTTGAGTTGAGATGAACCTGCAGATGAACAGATTAGCGGACCCCAGGCACGGTCTCCACTGCCAGTCAGGGGTCAACCACTGAGATCTGCAGCCCAGTGATAGATGTTATTTTGATATTAGGTGCATCCCTGGCTGCTTTGCTTTTGTCTGTATTGCAAAATATATTTGAATTACATTGTCTGCCACTGGACTATGAATACCATTGACTCTATTAGTATTATAACCTGGATCCACCACTCTGTCATCAAACCTGCACAGTTCTTGGGTTGCGTTTGGTTTGCTGCACAGCAAACCAGAGGGTAGGAACACTGATAGCCCACAGTCCCCTTTGCCATTGAGACACGGTGTGTGTCTTCATCTCCCAACTTGGCTGGCATCTCTGGGGCCAGGGACAGGCAGCCTGCTCTGCCACTGACATGAAAAGGGTTTCTTTTCTTCTGGCGTCACTAAGCATCATGATTTCCAGAGAAATTCTCTGATCTTGTTTGCTTTCAAAATCCTTTTCACTGAGTTACAAAAATTCCATATTTTTTCTTGTTGCTAAATGAGTTTTAGAAATACAAATGAATTTTCCTCATGAATTTTTGTGAAATCTCACACATAGCTATGAAACATCATTCTCTTTTCCTCCTGTCTGTGTGGGAATTACACTAACAGCATTTTGAAGGCAACAGTGTACTGTTCTGGGAGTGACCTCCCCCAATTAATTGTGACTTCTCAGCTTGCCAGAGCTTGGTTTCTTTTTATTTTGGGTGGGACTTGTGCATTTATGGTCACAAATAAAATAGCACTAATTAGCTTTAAACTGAAATATGTGTCCTGATTTTCCAATTTCCTCAAAGCACCTGGGAAATACCGGAGTTGTCACTGAGTGTTTGGTTGTACTCACCTATACATATCGGTCTTTTCTTCCTGAGAAGATTGTAAATTGATTCTATCTCTCCAGTGCCTATAAGACCACTGCAGTTTCCCACGTCTTCGGAGGAAGGGTAGGCCTGCTCACTCACCTTCCTAGAGATCTGGCCAGCTCATCTGCACTGTTTTATCTTGTGCCATAAGTTGCTCTCGATGTATTCATATTATTTCTACTCTTTTTTTTTTTTTTTTAGTTTTTTTTTTTTTTGAGACAGGGTCTCACTTTATGGTTCAGGCTGGCCCTGAGCTCAGCCTCAAACTTACATCACAGCAATCCTCCTGCTTCTGCCGCCCGAGTGCTGGGATTACAGGCGTGAGCCACCACGCCCAGCACTGTGGTGTGTGGTACTGGTTGCTGCTGGGCGTGAGTCTCCACGCCCAGTATTGTATGTGGTTACCGGGAATGGAACCTGGGCCCTTGAACTTGCAAGACAGGCGCCGGAACCACTGAGCTAAATCCCCGGCCCCCATATTATTTCTACTCTTGTCTTTCTGCTGTGGGAGGGAGTTTTCAGTTCTCTTCTTCCTTACTGTCAACTTACCAGTGTTTTGGAGTGCTGCGGCAGTGGCTCCTCCTTCCTGTTGTGCTGCGTAGCATTTCTGTCCCCTTCTCTTCCAGTCCTCTCTCATTTTCCTAACATCTTATTTGACTTAAGGACTAATTATAAGGGCCTTTTACAGTCTTCCCATTATGAGCATTTATTGATGCTAATTTACTTACATTGTGGCCAGAGACTGTGGTCTCTTTGATAACCACTCCTTGGAACTGTTGAGGCTCACTTTATTTATGGCCTGCTGTTATTTTCAATATGGGCTCCATAGCTCCTGAGAGCTGTATGACCCTCTTCCTGGCCTGATGATTAGAACCGCATGTTAATCGCGTTGTGAGAATGCGCCACACCGTCACGCAACGCCTTGGCCCCTGACCTCGAGCGGCCACAAAATGAGTTTGTGTGGGATTGTGCTGGTTTCTGTGTGGTTCTCCCATAGCCTGGTAAACTAGGAATTTTGAAATTGTTATTATGTGTGAACAAGTTTAAATTCTCTAACTGAAATTTTTGTTTGAAACCTATAGCTTTCTGTATCTGGGGAGAGCTCTCTGGATGAGGCCAGTTGCCGTGGTTATTGTCAGTTTATCTGGTTTGTTGGTTTCTTTGTTTTTTGAGGGAGGGTCTTACCACACCCTTCAGATTGGCCTCAAACTCCAGGCCCAGCTTTGGCTTCCTCAGTGCCTGGGCCATGCTGGGCTTATGTTTTGTCTTCACGGATGGTTTCCTGGGGGTGCTTCCTTCTCTCCCCTTCCCTCTGTCCTCCTGCTGTGGGAGTGCCTGGCCTGGGCTCTCTCTGACCCTGCCTCACCTGCCTTCCCTGCCCCGCCCACGCCCACAGCTCATCCAGCCTCATGCAGCACAGGCTCCCAAGCTCAGAGGCCGTTTTAATGCTTTTGGAGTCCAGCCTGTCACCACAGTTCTTCCACTCCTGCTCCTTGGCCCCTGTTACTTTAAAAGACACTTATTCTTCCTTGGCTGATTTCTACTGTCGCAGTGTCTGTGGACCTAATTCTATAGACTGTACATTCTGTGACTTTTCCCCCTCTATGTTTTTTCAGCGTTGGGGACTGAACCCAGGCCCTTGCACTGACCTACAGTCCCAGCCCTATGTTGATTGTTGATGTTTTTATTTTGAGACAAGGTCTGGCCAAATGGTTAAGTTGTCTAGTTTGAGCTGGAATTTTCCTGCCTGAGACTCCTGGAAGACTGCATACAGACAGCTGCCACCGTGCCTGAGGTGGGAGTTACTTCTTAAGAGTGACTTCATGTGAACTGTTAAATTGCTCTGTGAGATGTTTCTGATCTGGTTTAAACCTGTCCTCAGGACAGATGTGATTCCCCTCTGCCTGACACTTGGAGACGCTGGCACCCTGGAGCCCCTTTGAGCCTCACACCTGGCACTGCCCCTTTTGCTGTGACCTGAGGCCAGGAAAGCAGCAAGCAGGTCATGGAGTTAACAGAACTTGGATGTTGCCTCCCTGGTTACAGAGGGCACTGAGGGGTAGGGCACTGACCTCCCTACTCTGGGAGGGGCAGAGGAATGGGGAGGGCCAGAGCCCAAAGCCTGGGCCTCTGCAGAATTCTGGCTTCTCTCTGCCAAGGTGGCTTATGAGCCTGAAGTCATTACCGGCAGTGAAGAAGCTGTCATTGATCCTACTGAATGGCAAGGTGTGTGCAGGGCATTGGAGAGGGTCAAGAGTGTGCTCGGGGAGCAGGTGGGCAGCACAGTGTCCCTGTGCTGTGGCTCCAGCACAGACTTGGCTGCCCAGAGCTGGGGCTGGGACTCACTGGAGCCCAGGCTGCTGTTCTTCAACACGGGATGACCATCCTATCCCTGCCCTATGGAGGCTGGAATGACCTGGGGAGGTAACCCGTGTGCTGGACAGCAGTGGCCATGTAGCCCCAGCGCATCAGAGCAGCTGTTGTCCCCAGGGGTGACACTGGCCAGGGCAGGGTGGCTTGTAGGTGACCTGGGAGAGAAGCTCGCAAGAGGGCTTCTGCTGGAAGGCGGCCGCTCGCCTAGTAGGGAAATAAAGGCTGGGTCTTGTTGGCGGCCGCCAGGGGCAGCGCCAGGCTTAGTTAAACTGTCTCAACCTCCCATAAATCCTCCTGAGCTACTTTAAGGCTCATCAGACCCTCAATTGCCGGTTAAGTGTTCGCTGTGCACTCGTGGCTCTGGTTAACAGCCTGGCGGTCCTGCGTCTAGACTCTGCTATGTTCCGATCGATCTGGCCGGGATAATGCAGGAGCAGGGAGAGGCTGCGCCCACAGTCCGGGCAGCACCTTGGCTTCTGTGCGAACCTGTGCCTTGGGTGGTAATGTCTGCCCACATGGGAGCCCGGTGAACCACACACACGAGGAAAGGGTGAGAACAGGGCGGCAGGTGCATTGTCCTCCAAGCTTCTTGCAGCCGGAGCCCGTGAAGCTCTGCAGCCTCCTGGCCTAGCCAGGTCCCTGGCCAGCCCTGTGTTTTGTCTGTTACTCCCTAGTAACATCCCTCATCACAAACTCCTATTTATCCCTCAAAATCCCACACACATGCTCCCTTCAGAGGAGACCTTAGCTTTCTACTGATAAGCAGGGATGGAGGCACCCAGGGCCCCCCAAGACTCAGCCAGTCCTTCTTGACAGGACGTGGGGGACAATGAGAAGCCCAGGCCTGTCCCTCCACCTGTGCTCTTCCCCTTGCCTTCTCCCTTTCCCTTATTTTATATACTTTAAAACACATGAAACACCCCACCTGGTCCCATTCCCAGAGTCCCTGAAGTCACACGTCCCCTCCCACTCAGAGGTTTGCCTCCATGGAGATGAAGTGAGGCAGAGTGAAAGCGCCTCCACTCAAAGCCCCCACTGCCCTGAGGTCTCTGAGGGGTGGGCCATGGAGCAGCCTGGAGGGGCGTCCCCAATTCAGGCCCCCTCCCCTCCAACAGTCACCGCAGAAGTGCATGTGGGGGCCCATGTGCCTTTGGGCAGCGCAGTAAGATGGTCACAGTCCCCAGGCGGCCCTCAGTGCCCTGCGCTACCCCCAGGGCACTCACTGTATGCTGTGGCTGAGCACAGCCATAACTCAGTTGCAGGGTTGATCTGGTCTTTGTCTGTACTAGATGGTTATCTCCATCCCGGGGTCCTCTGTCCTTCAGATTATTGAAATTTCGATGCAATCAACCCCTTCCCCCTCCTACAAGTTATTGTTTATGTCTTGACCTGAGCACTGAAAGCCCTCATATATTTTCTTAGAACAGTTTTATTTTCACATCAGGATTGTTGATGCATCTACAAGTTTCGCCTAAGACATGGGTCTGTTTTGTGCTGCAACAACTTCTCACTCCTTGGTTGCATCTTGCATTTCTGTCTTGCTTTTTCTTTTTGTTGATGGTTTTTTGAGACAGAGCCTCACTATGCAGCCCAGGCTGGTCTCCAACTCGAGACTCTCCAGCCTCAGCCTCTCCAGTGCTGGGATTACATGTGCACCAATGCATCAGGTACTGATTCCTCATTTAAGATTTGATATGTATCCATGTGGACCTGGCTCTGGTTTGTCCCCTCTTGCAAACAAGCTCAGTGTCTGGGAGTTTGGCCCAATAGAGGTAGTGGCAGCTTGGACTCAGCCCTGTTCTTTGTGGTTGTAGGTTGGTATGGAGATGGATCCCTCAAGGCCTTTGACTGATGCACAACCTGCACTCCTAATTTTTTATTTTGAGGTAAAGTCTCACAAAGTTGCTCTTTTGCCCAGACTGGGCTCAATCTTGAGATCCTCCTGCCTCTGCTTCCCAGAGTGCCAGGATTACAGGTGTGTACTACCATGCACAAGTTTAAATCACATTCTGATGGCATATTTTTCCTGTAAAAAAGCCAGTTCCTTTTGACTTCCCCAAGTGGCTGTGTAAAGCACAGGTCATGGTCCTGCCCTCCAGTATCTCTGACGGGAGCCTCTCTTCCCTCCAAAGCAGTTGCAGCGGAAGTTGTACACTCAGTGCTTTCAGAGTTAGGCGTGGGGTTGTGAGGCATTTCTGCCTTGCTGTGAACAAATGCAATGGCCCAGCTGACCGTTGAGCCCTGAGGGTCCCAGAGACAAGTCCCGACCCCACCCGGGAGAGAAGCCTCCCATAGGTGCCATACTTTGGGTCTGGACTTGCTCCTTTCCATGGGCAACTGAGGTGGGGCCCTCTCTCCTAAGCCAAAGCTCTGGACGGCCATGACAGACGGAGGCGCCCAGTCCAAAGGTGGCCCACTGGGGGTATTCTGTGCATTGTCAGGACCTGAGCCTGGAGAGTTGAGTCGCAGCTGCAGGCCACAACCTGGGTTCTGCCACCCTGTGGCTGCTGTGTGGCCTCTAGCACACAGCCACCCTCTCTGTGCCTCTTCACTCAGGGCTGTGAATGGCTCTCACTGCCGGGGTGTGGTAAGTTGTGCCCAAGTTGGGGATGCTTTTCCAGTACTGGAAGCGCAGCCTGGCCACACAGGCCTAGGGCTCCCTACCTAAAGCCGTGTCAGGGAACCACCGCATCCCCCACTTTGAAATCAGGAACATGGCAAGAGTGTCTACCCAGGCCCACACGAGCGGCCCAGCCAGAGTGACTAACTGTGACCCTGTGTGGAGCTCATGGCAAAGCCCTGGCTATATTCCTCAATACCAAATCTTTAAAGTTTGCTCAAGGAGAACACCTGAGACTGTGAGGAGAGAGCCGACTCCGGGCTGCACGGGCTGCTCAGTGCAGCCGGGACAAGGAGTGGTGGCTCCAGGGTGGGAGCCGACCCCTCGCCGGCCGCAGGGTATAACTGTCTTCAGCAGAAGACCTGTGTCCCTGGCAGATAAATTACAGGCTCGGCAAGAAACTCACAGTGCTTCTGAACTCTGGGTCAATATACATATTTTAAAAATAGATTACTTTCAACCAGCCACAAACAGAAAATCTAATTCTTACAATGGCAACTCCAAATGCAAAACACCTAGCAATAAATCTTTGAAAAGGACACGAAAGGTCTCTGCGGGAAAAGGTATTAAACATTATTGGAAGACACTGGAGAAGATCTGAGTGAACAGAGAGATACACCAGACCTGCGGAGATGAAGATTTATGAATCTAAACTGTCTCTTCCCCCTGTCAGTCTACAGGCTCCAGGCAAGTGGAGCCGCAACCCTGGTGTGCACCTAGTAAGTCGAATCTGAGATGTCACTGAGAAGCTAAGAGCCCAGGAGCTCCAAGCCAGGGACCAGTCCTCCAGATACCAGGAAAGTTCTGACAGTTTAACAAGGGCACCCCACCCAATTGGCCCACATCACTGTCTGTGCAGGAGACTTGTAAAGCTATGTCCACAGAAGTCACATGCAGACGTCCAGCCAGCAGGCCCAGCCCAGTGTCCACCGAGTGAGGAGTGGATGCACCTAGTGACACAGGTCTTGACCTCAGAGAAGGGAAGTGGGGCCTGTTATAGGCAGGGACCACGAGAACACTTGGCTCATGTGAAGCCTAACACCCAGCCCGAGTCCCACCTGACCCAGTGCACATCATACAGATGGACGGAGCCAAGGAGGGACGCAGTCGGAGCTGCAGGGCTGGGGACAGCAGGACAGGCCAGCAGGTGGCGAAGATGTGGGATTTGCCTGGGACCCATTTCTGCTGCTGTCATAAAGTTCTGGGACCAAGGACACGGCATTTGTCCTGAGACCCACTGATCCCCTGGCCTGGGCTCAGTTGTGTGCAGCCTGTCCCAAGAAGTCAGAGCAATGAGAGCACAGCTTTCACAGCAGGCACAGTGGCACACGCCTGGCATCCCAGCAGTCTGGGAGGTTGAGGCAGGAAGATCACAAGTTCAAGCTCAGCCTGGCCAACTTATGATTCAGTGAAATTCTGTCTCAAAAAATAAAAAGGGATGGGAATGCAGCTCAGTATGAAGGCCCTGGGCTCAGTCTCCATACTGTGTGCACGTATAGCACACATACACACACCCACACACACAAATACAGCTTTCCTGTATGCAAGTGTGGATGGAAAGAGGGTGCTGTACACTGGCACAGCTGGTTTCAGCACCACGAATCATGCAACAAGAAGAGTAGCTATCAGTTTGTCTCAGAGAACTGATGGAACCTGGCCAGGGGCTTTGAAGGATATGTAGGAGTTCGTTACACCATTAATTCAGGAACAAAACAACATGACTGAGGATAAGACAATGCACTGCTCCTTTTCCTAATTTCCTAATTTCCTATGGCTTCTGTCATACTTCACCTTAATATTGCAAGTGTATCTGCTTAAAACTGGAGATGAGAGTTCTAAAATGACTCTAGCTTTGGGGGGCTAAAGTGGTGGGATCAGAAGATCCGCTTCCCCTGGAAGACTCCTGCAAAGTCTTCATGCTGCCTTGGCTACTCCTAGAGGCCAACTGCCGTCCCTGGTTCCTGGTCACCTGAGTCACCATGGAGAGGCCACAGAGCCTGGCCCCTCCCCAGGGCTTGCCTGGCACAAGTGGGCAGCATGTGGTCCTGTGGGGCACAGCCCTGCTGCCCCATCGTCTCATCCCTCCACCTCTCACCATTCCCCAACCATGGCAGAGGACAGGACAGGGAGATATGGGTGCAAGTACACCTGGCAGCTGAGCAGCTGCTGCCTACTCCAGGCCTCCCTAAGTCCGCCCAGCCTGCACATTACCTACATGCAACCCAGCACCCCACTGGCCAGAGCAGACACTGCCAGTGTCTGGGTGTGGGTGTGTGGGTGGGGTGTGTCTGACCTGTCCCCTGGGCCTCTTCTCACACCCAAGAGCCAACCCCTGACCCGGCAGGTGCGGGGAAAGGCCTCCAGGGCTGTTTATCTTGCACATTAATTCTGCATCGCGAGCTCGCTGGGACGCTGACCCCTGACTCCAGCGGCCTCCACCTCATGTGCTGTCTAGGCTGCGCTGGTGTCTCCGAGGGCCACAGTGACTGGCAGCACTGTGCTCTCCTCCTCCCTCACCAGGCTGCTCCCTCCCTCCTTCCCCCATGCGTGCTCCTGCGTCAGACTGAGACACTCATGGGACCTGCTAATGAGGCCAGGTGATCAGCTGCACACAGCCCCTCGTGCAGTATCTGCAGACCACAGCCCCAAAATGTGCATAGTAGGTCCTCAGCAGCTTTGCCCAGAGTCTAGCTGCCTGCTCTCCCCTTTCCTCCAGGGCCCCAGGGAGGACACAACTTTTTTGCACTACTGAGCTCCAGGCTCCAAGGACATGAGGCAATAGCTGCCTGTGTCCGCACTGGCGGGCAGCTGGCCCTTCTTGCATCTGTGTCTCAGTTGTGTTCCTGACCACACTGTCCCCTCCTATATTCACTCACCCTGCCCCTCTGGGGCACCCTCTCTGCTGTCTCAGACCTGTGGGACATGGGTCAGATCTAAAAGCCCAACATCTAGAGATGAGCCTGGCTTATACACCAGGGCACTACAGTTGGGGACTGTGGCAGTGCGGCATGCCATGGCCACTGGGCTCCGCTGTGCCCCTGTCCTCACTATGGCTGCTTTTGCTCTGGACAGAGCCTGCTGGGGCCCAGCAGCAGGGGTGAGTGGGCAGCACTACTATGTGCCTGCCCACGAGCGACCTCACTGATTCAATGCCTACTTGGCGGGTGAAGAACCAGGGCTCAGGCACAGCGCACCCCTCTCTGGTGGCACTGGAGGCTGCAGGGGAGCAGGACTCAGACACAGATTCCCCCAGAAACTGGGCCTGGATCCCAGCCCTGCCGGACAAAACCTGCTGTGGTGAGTGGCCCCAAATGTCCAGCACCAGAGCAGAAGGGACTGGCCATCTGGTGTGTCGCTGCATAGCACAGGGACCAGCAGCCCAGAAGCAGGTCCCTCAGGATCCCCTGTTGTGCCATCTCAAAAATAAGCAGCACCTTCTCCACAAACCTCACCGATGCATGATGTTTTCCCTAGTCAGAACTATGATCAACCTTCATCCTAGAAAACTCAAAAATTACTGAAAATATAGAGAAACTAAGTAAGCGCTGCCCCTGGTGAGTACAGAAGTGTCACCGTATCAGGGTGTGGGACTCTCACAAGCCCCGCTCACTGTGCTGGGCTCACTCTCCGGCCCCTGAAACATGTTGGGGTTGGCTCAGAGGCACAGTCAGGGCCCTCATGGTGGAGACAGCACCCCCTTGAAGCCCCTCTACCTGCCTGCCCACCGCCAAGCTAACCCAGCCTCTGCAGAGCTGCCGCCTCCCAGCAATAGCCCATTTCCATGGATAAATCAATTTGTCTCCACTGAGGAGAGAGAATTGCAAAGCAAACAAATTAGGCACGCCCCATTGAGCCGCAGGCACTCGGCACTGGGTGGGGAAAGGGGTTTTTCTCTCTTTCTCTCTCATTAAACGAGCACCCCCAGGGGGCAGACTCTGGCGCCTAGGGGAAAAGCTCTGAAGCCACCGTCTCCCACAACACTCAGCAGAAGCCACCAGGCCACCGCCGCAGTGTGGACAGCGGGAAGGGTCCCCGGAATTGCTCTGTGTCACAGCCCGGGCCCAGGGTGTGAGGGAAGGTGTCACAGGGGCCCACCATCTTCCTCAGCTTCCAGGGGCGGGTGGTTCTCTGGCACGTGGCTATGTCACTGTGACTGCAGCCTCTGTCACACCGTCCTCCTGTGTAGGGGAGCTGACCAACCGTGTGTCTCTTGTTTTGCTCTTATGAGAATGCCAGCTCAGATTAGGACCAAATTCCTAAATCCTGGGACGACTATGTGTCTGGGATCAAACACTGGAGGGGAGCGGCTTAAAGCAAGAAAGCTTCGCCTGGGCTTGTGGGGTCAGGGGTCACAGTGGAGGGCAGCTGGTTCCAGTGCTGCAGGGTGGCAGAACCACCATGGTGGAGGCTGAGAGTGAGGAGAGCTGCTTCCCTCCTGGTGGCAGGAGGCAGAGAGGGCAAGAAAGTCAGAGGATCTCAGGGTTCCTCGGGTGAGTTCCCTCCCCTCAGTTCCTGACGATGCAGGCAGGAGCCATTGAACAGTGGATCACCTCCCAGAAGCCCCGCCCCAGAACACAGCCTTTCACACATGTCTTTGGGAATACCTCCTGTTCATGCCCTAACACCAACTTCTTCTTAGCACTGCCTGCAAAAGTGGGCCCCACTCCCACATTCCCAGGGCCAGGGCATCAGCAGTTCTGGGGGACTCTGGGACATTACAGTGCGAACAGCGTGGCCCTGCATGTGGTGAACGTGGGCAGGCGCACTCTCGGAACCCACAGACAACATACCTTTTGCTCCCCCAAAGGCACTTGTGCCTGCTTCACCTGTGCATGAGAGGTGGCATGAGTGAGGGCACAGGGATGCGCTGCCAGCCTCGAGACACTCTTCTGGGCTCTGTACCCCAGGGAGGGGCTGTCCCTAACTGAAGGGGGCACTGAGGCCCAGTGGCTGTCCATGTGCATGACTGACTCCCCATTGCCAGAGCTGAATGGCAGATCCAAAGGCTGACCACAGAAGTGAGACCCCAGCACAAAGCCCGAGTCTGCCTGTAGGAGAATGATGGGCACTGGGGGTACCCTAATGCCAGTGCCTCAACTGGAAGTGGCCTCATCTGGAAGCAAGGCTACTGCAGGTGCTGATGGCTACCAGCAGGTTCTGTAGAGTGGCCCAGCCCTGATCCAGTGTCCTTGAGAGGAGGACACAGAAACAGACACGGAGAGGAGGGGCCAGGTACCCAGAAGCTGGGTCAGGTGGCAGGACCCTACACGGAGCATCTGTGGGAGGCAGGCCTGTCACACCTGGCCCAGGGTTCTAGTGCCAGCTCTGTGGGATGAGATTTTTGTCTCCCATTCCTGATTTGCAGTGGGCTGTCACAGACATCCTGATGCAGAAAGTCCCTTCAGAATTCTGTGATATTCTGTGACTCTTCAGGATCCCAAACATCATGACCACAAGTGGCCAGGGTCAAGGCCAGATTGAACCTCACCGACCTTGGACCCCTGACCTCTGACTCCCAACCCTGTCTCAGCCCTGCCAGGGACTGGACTGTGCATGGCAGAGGCCATAGACTGAGCACTGGCATGGACAGGTAGGTGGCTTCCCGGGTCAGGGCAGGAGAACCCGGAGCTGATATGACCTGGGGGCTGAGGCCAGGCCCGGAGCCTTCTGAAGACACAGATAGAGCCCCATCTACAAAGTCAGCTGCAAGGACATCCGGATGAGCACTCTGTCAGGTGGGGTTTACCTCAGCAGACCTCTGGGTCTCCAGATGTCCCTAGACTGGCCTGCACCTCATGGGGACAGTGCAGCCATGGCCAGGACCCTTCCCAGGGAGTGCTGTCCTTGCTTTGCTGGCAATGTCTCCCTCGTCATCGCTGCATCTGGGTAAATACCTTGGCTTTGCTTTAGCCCAGAAAGATACACACTGGCCCAAACTGGTTCTGATTCTCTTTATTGAATTGAGTGATATTGGATTTGTGAGATGCAACTTTCTCATGACAAAAAATTTATCTGTGTGCCCAAATAAAGACAAACAAAGCCCTGAGCCCACTCAGGAGGCCTGGGCCCCTGCATCCGCTGGCAGCTTGCCGCGCCCCAGGATGGTGTCATCGAAGGGCTGGGGTGCATCATGCCCTTCGGGTTGTCTTGGCGAACATTAGTAAATGGTGGATAAATCTAATCTCAGCTAAAAGGCACAGAGTCCAAAGCCTGGGGCAAGGCCACCGTCTCTCGGGCACAACCCAAGAGGGGAAATGTGGTTCTAGTGACTAATCAATTACATTTGAGTAATTGATCGTATATTATTATTGATGAAAGCCCATAATATGTGACTTAGAGGAAAGTGGGCTCTCAAAAGATTAGATTTGTATGAGAAAATGGTCGGGGAAAAATGACTGTCATAAAATCATCCAGAGTGGTTTATGGTTTAATGCCTGGCCAGCGCAAAGGCCCCACATGCTCCCTCCTCGCCTGCCCTCCTCACCCCGGTAGTGAGGCCACAGGCTTGGCCAGGGTGGTAGGAGAGCTGTCAGAGCAGGACAGAGGGTCTGTCAGGGTCCCGTGGCTTCAGAGGACAGATAATGAAGAACGGAGCCTTGAGCGGGGTTATCTCACAATGACGTGGGTCCTCACTGGAGTTCCCACAAATAGAGAATCACCCAGTCCCTGAGAGCTGCAAGAAGCTGGGGAGACTGGAGGGGGACCCTGGACAGAGGAGGTGAAACTAGGTGACTCTCAAGGTCCTGCGGGAGTCTGAATCCTGGGCTCTCCTGAGCACCCAAACCAGCACTGAGGGGGACAGGGATGGGAGAGGATGCACCATTATCGTGACCATGCCCTGCCCGTTCTGGGGGAAGACTGCCCTTGCCACCCCCTAACCTCCACTCAGAAAGCAGCTCCTTGCCCTTCACGGGAAAGCAGGGTACTCTGCACCCTGTGTTTGAAGTCTCAAGGCAACCCATTTCATGGTTCCCGTCCCAGATAGTGTGTACCTGGCTCAGGGTCACACACCAGCCCCCAGGCCAGAATCAGCCCCCTTGACCCTGCACCAGGTGCCAGAGGGCAGGAGGGCAGAGCCAGCTACCAGTGCGTACACCAGCTGGCCACACCAGCATGCGCCGGCCCATTTCCTGTTCTTACTGGTCTTTCATTTACTCCCCTGCTGCATAATCAAGATAAAATTCTCAGGGCATAAAATTCACTTTAAAGTGTGGACTCCTTGGGTTTTGGTGATTGCCAGAGTCCTATAGCCACTGTCACTGTCTATTTCCAGAATATTCTCACTGTCCACAAAGGGGCCCCCACCATCAAGCCTGTGCTCCTGTGGCCCTGGCGACTACTTCTTGCCTCTCTCAAGGCACAATACTTACCTTCCTTCTGTTGGGTCAGCCCTGCCCATTACATGCACATTTTTATCTACTTTACCTATTTAGTTTATATTTTCTCTAAACAGTATCTCAAAGTCTTTAGTTTTATTGAAAATTTACATGAAGTAAAATAGAGTTGTATAAAGTTTTCTTTAAAACTATCCCAAGTCTCTCCCAATGTTTAGTTGAATGTTTTTCCTCGTCTTCTATTGTGTCTTCTGTTGTTTTACACCAAGTCTGTAAGGTCTAGGTCTTCTTAAAGAACCAGCCCTGGGCTTATAAATACTTTCAACTGGTTTTGTTTGTTTGCCTCCTGTTTATTTTATTTTGTCTTTAGCTTTGTGCTCTTAGCTCTATACTTTGTAAAATGCTCTCGTAGGGTGATCAACTGATTCCTTTACCTTCAGTTTTTTGTTCTATGAGGAGCATGTCTCCCATAGACCCCAGGCTTCCCTGGTCTCCCAGTGAGGAACTCTCCTTTGCAGTGTGCTAAGATTAGATTCTGATTTAAGTTTTCATTGTCTTAAACTACAAGAATTTGGTACAGATTTGTCTTCTTGAGTCCATTCCTTCTTTATCATAGCAGAATCTTCATTTTCACTGAGCGCATTCCCACCTGGGACAAAAACTTCATCTCCCAGCATTCCTTGGATTCCATGTGATCATATGACTGTGTTCTGACCAATGGGAAGCAAGCAGGACTGATGCGCAGCCGGGGGACCTGCTCGGCATCTTCCACTGGGAGCAAGTGTGGGGAGAACCAGGTGGGCAACCAGGAGGGCATCCACTGCTGGGTCATGGAACAGTTAGCCCAGACTTTCTTCTGAGGAGTGAGTGTCTACTGCAGCCACTCACCCACTCTTCTGCAGCCAGCAGGGACTCTTCTCTAACACAGAGAGGGCAAGTTAAGTGTGTGTCTCTTAGGTTTCAAGCAGGAAAAGAGTTGTCGTGGAGGAGAGGTGACAAGCAGCCAAGTTTTATTCTTTCTTATTTTTATAGAACACGACTAGTAAAAATCTCTAGCTTTTCTTAAAGTTTTCTTTGTAGCTAAGTACATTGCCCTAGTTTTGAAATCCAAAGAAGGGCCTTTGAAAAATATGTGTGATCTATTGAAATATGGAATGTTTTGTAAATGTATTAAATTGATTATAGGGTTTGATGTCTCTAAAACCTGCTTTATTTGTTTAGCATCTACTAAGGCGGGCGGGTTCTGAAGATGGCACCGCGTTCCTACTGGACGTCTGCTTTATTAAATCTTGACCATTCAAACAGTTCTGTATTATTAGCCATTTAGTTGACTAGTGTGTGAGTTGATTATTTTATCTCATTCAGAAATCATTTGTTCAAAATGTTCCTCTTTCCCCTTTAATGCTTTCATTCTTAATCCCACTTCTCGCGCACCAACAGTGCCAGGCTTCCCTGCGCACATGCTGCTGGGTCTGACACCTCCCTGTCTTCCACCATTTTGATACAGGCATATTTTAAAGCAGATACAAGAAAGAAAGAGGGAAGGAAAGGAAAGAAGGAAGAAAGAGGGAGGGAAGGAAAGAAGAGAACAGGAGAGAAGAGGGGAAGGGAGGGGAGGGGAGAGGAGAAAGGGAGGGAGAGAGAAGTGCAGTGCACCCCAGGGGCCATTTCACAGAGCCCAGAAGCACCCAGTTCTTCGTGGCCCATACTGGGCATGGGGCTGCAGTTGGTGCTATGTCTCTGCACACTGTGTGACACCAACCCGGCATTTCCAGCTCTCAGTGACAAACAGTCCATGACTGATTGGATAGGACCATGAAACACTCCTGCCAGTGCCTCTACCCGCCCAGCCGCCCTCCACCTCCAGGACGGCAGCTGAAGAGGAGCCCAGACCCCAGCAGCCAGGACAATGGCAAGGATACCACCAAAGATACCCGGATCTATACCAACGGCGCAGGGACCGTGAAGGACATCCCACTGGCCAAGTGCACGGTGAGGTGGGCACCAGGAAGGAGCCAGCAGATGCTGCATCCTGGCCACCGGCCCAGCCCCACCCTCCTTACTGTGTCTGCTCTGTAGTCTCAGGGCTCGCAGAGTGGCAGAGCTAGGTCTGCAGAAGACCTTGCCACATGCCTGCCACCTGCACAGCACCAGGTGAGCCGAGAAAGCTCTCTACTTATCCACACCCTCACAGCAGGCAGCCAGGTCCTTGTGCCTTAGCCTCATGTGGGTGAGAGGGGCTCAGTACAGCACCCCACACACAGCAGGCACACAAACTCCAACCCAGGGGCATCAGCCACTTGTGGGATCAGGGGGCAGGGTCCCACCACAGAGGGACATCTAGCCTGTGCTCGAGATCACCCTTGTAGTGCAAGCAGTGCTCAGCAAGGCCAGTACCCGTGCCCCATGCCCAGAGGGCATCATGCCTGGCATCCCCACAGACACCCTGGTGCACCTGCCCTACTATGTTGGTGCAGGTGGCACATTCACCACAGAGTCTAAGCCCCAGAATCTCAGAGTGGGACCTTGTTGGAGATACAGTCTTTATAAAGCCATTGAGTAAAATGAGGCCAAAGATCTTAAGAAGAGGAGATTGGAACACAGATATGCAGAGGGATGTGGCAGAAAGAGCTTCTGCCAGCTATTTGCCTCGCCCGGTCTGTCTTCTGGCACAGGCTGCCAGACATGAATCCCTGCACACTCAGCCTGTCTGCAGCACTTGTTGCATAGCCCTCAGTGATCCACACGTCTTCTCTGCCCACACGCTCGACACAGCCTGGCTCTCTGCCTGGTGTGCCCTGGTGGCCCTGCAGTGGTGACATTGGTGGGCCAGGAGGGGCATCATGGGGCTGCGCAGTCCCTGGTTGGAAGCTGGTGGCATCCTAGGGGTGAGAGAGAAGCCAAGGCAGACCATCTGAGAGTTAGGGCCCGTAGGAGCCTGAGAGTCTCTGCGTGGGGCCCTGGAGCCAATTCTTGTCACCCGCCCGGTGTTGACCTGCCATGGGGTGACTGCATCTCCTCCTGTCTGCGCCCTTTGTCTTCCTTCCGCTTGACACCAGCCTTCAGCGTAGGCCCTGAGCTCAGCTCCCCTCTGCCGTATCCTGCCTCAGCTTCTGTTCTGTGAAGCAACTCAAGGCCGACTCAAGGCTGACTGAGGAAGACCAGACAGATCCTGGGGTCCTGCCATGGGGCCGGGGTCCTTCCCTCCCCACAGAGGCCCTTGTCATAGCAGATGTGAATAAAACCTTTAATAAAACGACTATGGCATGTGCAATGTCTGTGTTGGGAATTTAGAGCCTGGCCCTGCCTGGGCAGTGCAGGCGCCTAGTACTTGAGCAGCCAGCGTGGCCTGTGGGGGCTGAGCGCCGTGAAGTAGGCCCACCACCAGGGCTTGCTGCCGCCGGCCGTGGGCAGCCTACGTGCCCCGAGCGGCTCGGGGTCCTGCTCTGCAGGGTTTCTCCGCACCCCCAGCCCTCCCCGTGTGACGCGGAAGCGGGGCACAGCTCTCCGCAGGGCGGGTAGGAACTTCTTGGGGCCCATGTCCAGAGGCTGGAGGATGAAGTCCACACGGCCAGCCTTCTTCATGCGGAGGGGGATGGTGACCCTCTTCATGACCTTGGCGTAGCCAGGCGCTTGTGCAATGACCACATGGGAACCCGGTGGCAGAAGTCTCCAGTAGTCTCCGTCAGGAGCTGCAAAGAGAACACAGACAACCCTCACCATGCCGGCATGAGCCTGCAGTCAAGGGCAAGGGGCGGGTGTTTGCAGAGGAGGCCGTCACAAACCCCGCATCTGCCCCTGTCTTCACATCCAACCTGAACATGTTTTCCATGTCCTCTTTCTGTCAAACTCCTATTCATCCTCCAAAGCCCTGGCTAACACCTTTCATAGGGTGCTGTGTCTACTGCTCAGCTCTGAGGGCAGTCTCACACTGGCATGTGGATTCTGGAATGCACTTGGTTGGAGGTGGCTCCCTCCTGTCATCTCCGGGATGGTGCTAGGACCTCAGAGCACACATCGATGGCATTCAGTAGCTGGGTGGCAAATCTCTCCCTGAAACCCCAGAGGAGGTAGAGGGAGACCTGATCCCACAAGCTTCCCTGGCCACACTGGCCCAGGACAGAAGTATCTGGCTAGGTCCCTGGACCCGCGAAGTCAGCAGATGCCCAGGACACGGCCACGGGGCTCACCTGCAGTAATGTCATGGCGGATGCCTTTGACGATGATGCGAGCATTCTTGACCGGTTTTCCGAACCTGTCCACCACCATGCCTTTGATGCCCCGGTGTGCCTGCAGGGATGGCGGCAGGCAGGATGGCAGAGTGAGCAACCACCCTCTCTGGGCCCCTGACCATGGCTCCCTTGTGAGCCCGACTCCCTCCTGCTCTGCTTGACAGGCCCAGGCTGAGGGAGCCTGTGCCCAGACTGGGAGTGCCATGGACCCATGGTACCCTACTCTCCTGCCTCAGCGCCAGTCCTGGTGCTGGGAAAAGCAGGATGCAGAGGCGCACAGCATCTATGCTGAGCTCACCACGAGGCCTTGGTCTGACGCATGGACAGGGAGGGCTGCGCCCTGTCATCATGTCTGGTTGTGTTCCCACCTTCCGCATACCTCACACAGGGGAGGCACAGAGCTGAGAGGGAGGGCGGGGACCCCAAGGATGGTGTGAGTTCACCAGGACCCAGGCTGGCTCTCCATCCTCCCTTCTGCTCACCTTCTGCTCACCAGCTCCTCCTGGCCGCCCCTCCTCTGGGAAGCCTGGTGAGCGCCCCGCAGGGTCCCACAGCCCTGCACGTCCATCTCCCAGCATAACTGGCATCAGGGCTCCTCTGCATCTGTCCCCACCAGGAGCAGGAGGGACATGAGGCCTTTTTGCCACCCCATCCGGTCAGCTTGCTCTGGTATTACTCTGTGCCCACTGCAGAGGCCTCCTTGTGCGGTGCCAGGGTATAGACACTGCTGCACAGGGACAGAGATGGCGCTGCCCCACCTCCCTCAGAGCGCTGTGGGCTCCCCACCCTGAGCCTGCTCAGGATCACGCTGAAATAGCCTCAATTGGCCCTGACAGGCTTGATCTTATCAAGTGCTGCTGGCCTTCAAGGGTCCACTGTCTCAGAGGCCGCCCACTTCTGGGCACTGCCACTGCTCTCTGCCTCCCAGGACTTCGCAGCCATCTCCATGGAGCAGTCTCAGTGCTGCAAAGGCTCCTTCAAACTCACTTTGGCCAGACAGCCATAAAACAAATGTGCTGAGCCTGGTTATCTAGGGATGAGGCCGAGTTGGGCTGAACCATAACCGTGGGCCGGAGCACACGGCCCACAGGCGTCTTTGGGGCCTGTCCATCCCTGTCACTGCTGCTGCTATGCTGACCCCGAGGAAGCTGCTGATCTTTCTAGAAAGGAGGGTGCTCCTTGCCAGCTCTGAGGCATAACCCAGGACACTCATGCTTCTCACCAATGCCTGTGCCAACCAGCTGCATGGGTGATCCAGCGCTCTGGAAGAGCAATGTCACCTCCCAAGCCCCTGAGGACCCCCTCGGTCCCTCTGCATGGTGCCAGGGAAGGTGTCCCCACTTGCGACACTAAGTTTCAGGGAGACCTTGGCTCTCCAGGTTCAGCATGACATTCTGTTCCAGGTCCTCCCACCTACCACCCTGTTTTGTGCCCACAGCTCAGAGACAGTGGGGACCTCCGACAGGCACCACCGCCCTGGCCTCTGACCCCTAGTCCTGCCTATGCCTGCCACCCAGGCCCCAGGACTGCCCTGCCCCATAATATGCTCCCGTCCCTTCTGCCGTGCCCTTGGTGCAGCCACAGGAGTCCCAGGGTCTTCTGCAGCAGCCACCTCTCCACCCAGAGCCCTCTCGGTCTCACTGAATGGTTGAAGCTGACCAGCAACCCCCTCCGGGAAGCCCTGGCCTCTAAAGCTAACTACACTCCTATAGGCGAGAAGCCTCTGGTCACCAGGTCCGAACATTCCCCCATTTCCCAGCACCCCAGGGCCAAGGTGGCCACACTGAGGCAGACAGATGCAGGGCCACTGGGCGCCCTTCTCCCGGCTCACCATCTCCAGGAAGCTGAGCAGCGGCTCCTTGTTGTGCTGCCAGAGCCCGTACAGCGCCTCCTCGGGCGGGAACTTCACACAGCCCAGCTCCACCGTGATCTCGAAGCAATTGGTGTGCAGGTAGTTGAAGTCGGACATGCCTGTGGATGGGCAGGGTGGCATCTGACAGAGGCCATAGCATGTACGGGCAGACATCTGAACGGGGCCACAATCCCTTTCCCAGATGGCAGGTGTGCTGGGCATGGGAGGCTCTGCCAAGGTCTATGGAGCTTGGCTCTGAACCTGGGGCCTGGTTGGCACCGCTGTCACCACAGAGGAACTGGCAACCTCAGGCACACACAGCTCCTGAGTCCCAGCTCCTGGCCCTTCCCTGGCCTGAAGATCCCTGGTGGCTGCTGCTGATGTTTGTTTCCCGACTGTCCTATGGGGGTCCTGACTCCATTTTCCAGGGCACATCCTGGCCAGTAGAGCAGACACCCAGCCAGCTGCTGGCACCTCCTGCTCAGCCCTGGTGTGTCCTTGGCTGAGCCCTGGGGTCTCTTCCAGAAGTCAGATGAGCCCAAGTCCTGGAGGAGGAACAGCCGCCCTGCCACAAATGTCCTCTAGGAAAGGAGGGGACATCACTGTGGGCCTGACTGTGGCTTTAGGGGAAGAAGAGAGGGCACAGGCTGCAACACGAGTCCCACCTGCCCTCAGGAGCTACAGCGTGTCCTCATCTGCACAACAGCATAGCTGATAAGCACCGTGCAGGCATGTGGGGAAGGGCAGAGAATGGATGTGCAGGTGCTGCATGCACATGTGCGGCCTGCTGTCGTCACCCACACAGCCCCCTGGGTGCCCGTCCCCAGGACAGCTGCGCCAGTAAGATTACAGATATCCAGCTAGAGCTGAGTTTCAGACACAAGAATGAATTCCTGTATGTATATCTGGTGCTGCCTTGGCAGGGCCTGCAGCCATGCAGTGGGCCGTGCATGTGCAGCACTCACCCTGCAGTGCCTCTGAAACACCCGTAACCGGGGAGCTAGTGTTTCATCCAATGGAAGGCAGCAAAGGGGTGGCCACCAGCAGAATCGTGACCCGTGTGCGATCAAAGGCAAAGGACAGAAAGGGCAGCCACAGAAGGCCCAGCGCCGGCTTGTCCACAGCCTGTCTCGGGCATCCCACCCTTCAGCAGAACCATGACCGAAATGTGAGCCAGGCGTTGCCCTGCGCTCCCCGCCCTAGCATACCCCAGTGTCTGGGCTGCACCCTACAGCACACACCTCCTGTGAAGCTGTACCAGTCAGCGCCGTTGATGATGCTGCCCCGCTTCAGGAAGTTGCCCCCACACCTGTGCTCTGACCTGTCCATCATCATAGGGTGGACGTCCGCATAGGCTCTGGCCAGCAGCTTGAACATCTGCACAGAAAGGAGGGGAGAAGAGGCTATGTTGGGCAGGCCTAGAGGAGGAGCTCTGTAGGACTGCACAGGCCCCGGCACAGTGAGGAAGGGCATGCAGCCCAGGCAAAGGGCGTGACACAGACATAGGCCGGGCAGCAGCAGCAGGAGTGTCCTGTACACTGTGCTAGGGACAGGGATGGGTGAGCACTGTGCCCCTTGCACCGGGCTGGAGGACACTGCGGCAGTGCTGACTGGCCCACTGGGCTCTGCTGTGCAGTTTGGCAAGGCCTGCAGCCCAGAGCAGGGAGCTGGGTGGAGGGACAGAGGCAAGGTGGGTCGTGTCCACAGACTTGCCCCCACACCAGTTTTGCCCATGAGATGTTGCTCCATCTTCCTGCCAGTCAGCACCCAGCTGTGGGTTCTGCCTGCAGGAGGCCCCTCCATCGGATCCCTCCCTGCCCCCAAACCACATGGAGTTCTCTCCACAGCTGGTCAAGACACATCAGACACAGATGGGGACCTGCCACCCCCACCCCACACCTGCCCTAGGTGGGGCCTCATCCCTCTGCAGCCCCAGGCAGGCACAGGGTCCCCACATAGTCCTACCGCTGGACCCATTGCTGCACAGGCTTGCTAGGGCTCCATGGCCTGGGATACATCTGTCTTGGGGAGGGGACACCAAGAGGGTGGACAGGCTGGGCCCAGACACACAGAGCTGCCCTGAGTCAGAGCGAGGGCTCCCTAGAGGTCACCTGACCTGGAGGCCAGATCTGGGCTGGGGGTGGGGGTGGGGGTGGGCCCAGCTCTCAGAGGCGAGTCAGGCACCCAAATCCAAGACCACTCGCATCCTCTGGTCCCCAAGGCTGGGAGGTCAGGGACCGCAGCCCTTGCTACCCTCAGGCAGAGTCACCTGCCCACCCAGGCTCCCCAGCCTCTCTATGAGGATGCCAGTCATGAACTGCCACGCTGCCATGCCAGCCCTGGCCCTCACTGTCCACCCATGAACATGCGGGCTCAGGGAGTCCACTGCTGGATGCCTCCTGCCCCTGTCCTCCTTACCACCCTGTCCAGGGGTGCCTATCTCATCACCAGCAAGCCGGGGTTAGGGCACAAGGGCACAGCATGGACTGACAGGGCCAGGGAAGCCCACTGGCTGGAAGCTACAAGGGGCAGGCTCTTGGGAGTGAGCAGGACTCCACACCAGCACCCCCCCGGAGGCAGGAGTGCCGATGCATGGTCAGGGGCCCTGAAGCCCTGGGCCTGCTCCTGCTACCAGTTCCCCACACCAGGAGTGAGGAAGGTGGACACCAACCCAGCCACTCCCACCTGTGCTGGCTTCCAGGGGTAGCTATGAGCCCCGCTTTGGCTTGAGGCCAGCTCTGGGACCCCTGTGTCCTGGCAAAGTGGACCCAGGAAGTGCCTTGTCCAGCGTGGTCAAGCCCACCCCTACAAGCCCCGCCCACCTCCGTGGCTCTGCCCAGACCCTGCCCTGCACATCTACTGTCCTCCTTCCTGGGCTGCACCTGGTCCTGGTGGCAGGACGGTGGCTCAGCTGGTCCTAGGTCGGGGTCCACCGGGATGATTCAGGGTTTAAGTAGCACTTAGACTTGGAGCACCTGGCTTGGAGCTTCGGCCACTCTCCGGCCCCACCAACCTTCAGCCTTGTGTCACCCACACCATGATGGCAACCCTATCCCCGAAGTCCCACATGAGCTCCAGGCCCAGTGTGGGGCTCTGTCCAGGCCGGGACTTTGGGGAGCCCTGTGGCATGGGGATGAAAGGGACTGGCCTGTGTGCTGACCCTGTTACCTGCGATCTGGTGCTGTAGAGCCAAGGTCTGGCCAGTGTGCACCACGACCGGGGAGGGCCAGCAGCCCAGGCCCCAGGAATCGGACCATGCGTGCTGCAGCAGCACCCCCTGCTGGCGCCCCCTGGACTTGCACCCTCCTGGTAGACTGGGCGTCCAAGGAGGACTCATCAGGGTCCACACCTTAGGAGCTGCGCGAGGCCTCACCTTCTCATCCGGCGTGGGGGAAAACATCTTCTCCTCCAGAGGATGTTTGGAGAGGTCGAAGGGGTAGGACACCACTAGATCGCCACCGTGGAGGCTGGCGGACAGCACAAAGGGAACTGTCCGCATCCACTTCATGATAGCCTTGGTTTCAGGGGCCACCTGCCAGGACAGAGGTGAAGCCCTCAGGACTGCTACACCATGGACACCTGTGCCATGAAGTGCCATCAGATGCTTTCCTTGGGCCAAGCAGGGCAGCATCCACTGAGGGCTTTCACAGCTCCTGGCTACCCTCCCCTCCCTCAGGAGGCACCACTCAGACCTGGGCAGTGCCTTGATCACCTGGCCTGGAGCCATGGACCTGCCTGGCAAAGGTCCCACCCACAGGCATCATGGGGAGGCCCAGGGCCAGGGCAGCTCCCTCGGACGCAGATGCCCACCTGGCCCTGCCTGGGTGTCAGCTTCCCTGAGTCCCCCTCCCACCACGAGCCAGGCATGAGCCATACCACATGGGGGGCACAGAGGCTCAGGAGCCCAGGCGCTGCTGCCCGGGGAGGGCTGTGGGTGGCATGGGCAGCTCTGCTCCTACCTTACCCCACCAGTAGTACTCGGGGATGGGGATGTGGTCAGCGCGCACACCCCGGGCCCCAGCCAGCTGGTAGTACTCAGATGTCAGGTCTGGGAAGTTCCGGTTCAGGTCCAGATTCTGTGCGTTCTGTCTCCCACTGGTCCACCCATTGTGGCTGGCACCCTGGGAACAAGTGCCAGCGCGGCTTAGCACACAGCCACCCCGGCTCCTGACAGGAGGCAGTGGGCCGAGGTTGGAGCTGGCCTGTGGTCCCCTGCTGGCTGCATGCTGATCTTGGCCGCATCTTCGTCACACCCTTGCACCACGTGTGTGTCCCCTGGAGAGCACCCTGCCCCCACGGCATGCACTTGCACACCCGCCCTTCTCTGTTGTGAATTATCACTATGGCCTGTGCCACTGTTTTGTTTTGTTTTGTTTTGTTTCCACTGGGGAGTGAAGCCAGGGGCTTTGCACTGAGCTCTATCCTTACATCTTTTTAATTTTCTTTTTTTTTTTTTTTAGGCAGAATCTCACCTTGTAGTTAAGGATGACCCTGAACCCACTATGTAGCCCAGGCCAGCCTCTAACTCTTGGCAATCCTCCTGCCTCTGCCTCCTGAGTGCTGGGATTATAGTGTTAAGCCACTACACCTGACTTTATGGTATGTGGTACCGGGGGTCCAATTCAGGAACTTGCATTTGCCAGGCAGACCCTGAAACCACTGGTCTTAAATCTTTATAAAAAATTTTTTCTTGAGACAAGGTCTTACTAAATCACTAAGTTGGCCAGCCTCGGCTGAAACTTTCTTGCTTCAGCTTCCCAGAGTGCTGAAATGGCAAGCAGGTGCCATAGTACCAGGTATTGATAATCTTTTTACAATTTTTCGTAGCATCTCTTTACAATATACAGTAATTACATTCTGTGGGGCTTTGGAACATGGACATGAACATCTTTTTCCATCTCCCCCTCCATCTCTCAATCCCTTTCTCATTTGCAAATATCTATCTCCCTGTTTCCTGTTATCTATATTTTATCTTGCTCTTTATATTTTGGGCTCTTGTAGAAGAGAAACCATGGGATTTTTTTTTTTTAAGGTTTTTGAGACAGGGTCTCACTTTGTGGTTCAGGCTGGCCCTGAGCTCAGCCTCCAACTCATGTCACAGCAATCCTCCTGCCTCTGCCTCCCGATTACAGGTAATCGCAGTAATTAATCCCTCTGCTGGGATTACAGGTGTGAGCTACCACGCCCGGCACTGTGATATGTGGTGCTGATTGCTGCTGGGGTGAGTCTCCATGCCCAGTATTGTTATGTGGTTACCAGGGATCGAACCCAGGCCCTTGCGTTTGCAAGACAGGCACCACTGAGCTAAATCCTTGGCCCACCATGGGATTTTTTAAAACCTTGAGATATTCAAGCTCCTACATCTGATCTCACTTCACTGTGGTCTCAAGGTGCATCTTTCTCCTACAGATGACTCAATCCATCCTTCTTTAGGGAATACTAGTACTCCGCGGTGTGCAAGCACCATGTTTTCTTTACCCACTCATCTGTCGGAAGACATATAGGCCACTTCCTTCTAACATGCCACGGAATTATCAGCACCTGCCTCTCCTTGCCCCTGGTGGGCCTCGCCAATGAGCTTCCTGCTGAAGATGCAAATGTGCCCTCTGTAGCAGCTGGAGAATCACGGCTGAGAAAGCACAATGTACGCTCACCTCAGCCGCCGCCACCTCGTAGCCGTCGGGGTTCATGGAGGGCAGCAGGTGGATGCGGGTGGTGTTGAGCAGGCGCTGGACGCGGGGGTTGCCCAGCAGATACTCAGAGCACAGGAACTGTGCCAGGTAGATGAGTATCTCACGCCCCGCCACCTCGTTGCCATGGATGTTGCCGATGAGCTTCACCTCAGGCTCCACTGGGGAGACATAGCGACTTGGGTGTCATTGCTCCGCCGAGGGCCCAGCCTGGAACCACTCGGCAAGGGACAGGTGTGACTCGAGAGCCCTGCACATGGTCTCGCCAAGACCGCCCACTCGCTGAGCTCATCTCCTGTGGTCAGTGTGGTGATCGGCCTGCCTGGCCACAAGTCCTACCAATAACTTACGGTGTCAGACTGGAGAGACGTCCAAGGGAACTGCTTCCCGTATTTGAGCACACGTTAGAACACACAGTGCCCAGCTGGGAAGGGAGCTGGCCTGGGACCAATGGGGGATGGATGGGTAGGTACAGAGAAGAATGAATAAACAGGTGGATGGATGAAAGAAGAAGGAAGAAAGGTTGAGTGAATGAGTGAAAAGATGGGTGGGCGGGTGGATAAGTGGGCAGAGGACGGAGGGGTGGACAGGCATGGGAAGATGGAGGACCGGGCCTGGTGGCGCCATCTGCTGTGTGCGTGGGCGAGTCCCCCCCACCCAGTGCTCACTGGAACATGCCCCTCCTCCCATGTGTGGCCAGGAGCCTTCAGCCCATGTCCACCAGATGCTCCCTAAGGGACAAACGAGCAGGGACTCTGGAGCATGGCCAGCCTCGGGCTTTCCACAGAGTCGGAACAGGGCGCACTGGGGTGGAGCAGCCAGACAGGCCGGACTGATTAGAGCTCGGCCTTGGGCTCACGGTGCGGACGCGCCTGGCAGACAGGGTGAGGACAGGGCTGAGCGGCCTCAGTGAGGTGCTGTAACTCACCGTGCCTTGCGGGGAGGGTCAGGGCTGCTTCTGGGCTGGCTCACTCGGCCCAGAGTGAGGCTAAGGAAGGACCTGGACTCATGGGCCCTCGGAGACAGTGTCCCTATGCTCTTAGGGCCCCGGGGAAGGGAGCAAGGTCCCTACATAATGTCCTGGGTTCTCGGAAGCAGCCAGCCCAAGTGCTGCTCCTCCCCTTTCCTCCTCTGGCTGCAGCCCTTTAGACCGCAGTTTGGTGTCTCCAGAGTCAGCTAAAAGACAGGAACCACAGAGCTAGTACTTCCTACACTGCCCTCTGCTGTCTCAGAGTGGCTGTCCAGGCTGCTGTATACCAAAGCGGACTCAGGTTTTCCAGGTGGGAAAGCCACTGTGTCCACACTGCCAGCGAGTGGAGTAGTCCCTGAATAGTTTGGCAGAGAGGAGGAAGTGACCAGGACCCAAGTCTCACTGAGCTGCCTGCCCGGCCTGGGACCAAAAACAGCCTTACTAAATTGCCCAGGTTGGCCTTGAAACTATGATGCCCTGCCTCAGCCTGCTAACTGTCTGGGATGACCGGTGTGTGCCACCACACCCTGCCTACTCTATGTTTCAACCCTCTCCCTGGTCCAACACCTTCTCCATCCTTTGTAATCAGCGTCTCCACCGTGAGGGGAGACGTTCTGTCTCCCACTGGTCGCCCCTCACGGTGGAGACGCTCTCTCCCTCCGCATTCCTGAGCAAAGTGGACATTTGGGGGATGTCACCCTTGTCCACTCAGTGGTCCCTGTGTGATGTGGCATGATTCAAACAGAGACCTCAGCCTCACCCACACTTGTTCCCCAAACCTCCCCCCCACAGACTGTGCACCCCAAGTCCGTGGCCTCACCCTCCCTGAAGCCAGCCTCCCACGTGGCACCTACTGAGCTCATGCTGGCCGGGGCGGCCCGAGAGCTCGATCACCAGCAGGTCCTTGCCGTCGAAGCTGCGCCCGATACTGTAGGTCCTAGCCACCTGGGCACAGCGGGCCGCTGTCCGCTTCAGCACCCGCACCATCTGGGCGTAGGAGTGGTGGGCGAAGCGGATGAAGGTGGGTGGCAGGCCCGAGGGCAAGGCCTCCTCCGGCTCAAGGTCACCTGGAGACAGGGAAAGCTGGGCTGGGCAACGTCCTGTCTCCAACAGCTTCTGGTTTGACTGCAGCCTTCCCAATCGCTGCCCAGGGACAGATGCCTGGGCTCTGCTAACACGGGACACCACCCACTCCGCAGCATCCAGGGAGGGCACCCGTGTGTTTCCCCACATGGCATGCAGGTCTGCGGCATCACTGATCACAACTCCCTTTATAAATCTCCTCCACTGGCCACAGCCAGAGACTGTGCCGGGAGTCCGCACAGCACAGTGGCATCAGATGGCCGTGCACTGACCCTCACAACTGTGAGCCGCAATCAACCTTCCTTTTCTACATTGATTTTCTTAGGTGTCTCATCCCAGGAACAACTTTCTGTGGTCGTGCAAGTCCCAAAGTTCTCAGAGCTGCAGGGAGGAGGCAGGGAGGCCTGGAAAGCCCACCATGCAGAGATGCGTCTGCCAACCCTGCACCTAGAAACCTGCTGCCTGCCTCTTGCTGGGCTGTTTTCTGCCACCGCCCACTGTGACCACTGCTCTTGTGTGGTTTTGTGTCCTGTATCCCTGCTGGGCATCAGGTGCAAGCTGCCCCCAACCCAGGGTAGACTGGGCAAGAGAGTGTAGTTTAGGGGGCTTCTCATGGCTGCCATCATGCTGGCATTGTGCCCATATTTCCCTGCCATTGCCAGGAGCAGAGAGCAGGGAGGGCAGCCCAAGCGGGTGTCCATGGCCTTCCCTAGGGACTGTCCTCACCCAGTGACCCCACCCACAGCTGTGGGCTCACAGAGCTAATGTGATTCCCTGAGCCACTGGCAGAGCTGTGGTTTTGCTTCTGCAATGTAGTAATTGAGGGCGGAAGAAGAAGAAAGCAGAGATGCCCAAAATATCTCTCAGGCCACAGCTTGGGCTTTCCTGGGGCAGCAGGCACAGCCTGCGTGGGAGATGTCTGGCTGGGCCCCTCTGGCAGGTCACTGCACAGCTGTCTCCAGCCACACCCAGGCCAGAGCATGCCCTCGCTTCCCACACCCCACTGTGGAGCTGTGGACGCAGTGGGTGCTCAATAGCTGAGCAGTGAAGAGCTGGCCTGTCCACTGGTGGCCCACCGGGTCACCCTAGAAGGGCACCCTGTGCCGTTGCTCATCCCAGAGCCTCGCTTCTCCTCTGGGGCACCACAAGGCCCCATGGCTGGCCAGGAGAGGCCGCTGCCCCGCAATGCCCTGCACGGAGCCATACAGCACGCCAGCCTCATAGCTGCTGAACCACCTCTCTCATCATTATGAGACCAATGAGCACACCTGGTGGGGCCTGACCTCATAAACAGCCTCCAGGAGCAGAGGACCCCTCCCTAAACATTCCTACTGATGGTACAGCCAAGCCCAGGCAGGGTCTGCACCCCACAGCATCACTGGTGCACCCAAAAAGCAGCTCACTGCTGCTGGGCTGCCACCCCCACTCCTGGCTGGTTCCTCAGAAGCAAAGCCTGTCTCTTCATAGCCCCCAATGCTTCCAGACCTGCCTGTCTCACTCTGGTTTCCAGGAGTTCCGTGCACCCCAGGCCTGGCCTCACCCCGAAGCTGTTCCAGGGGGTCGAAGCAACCCTCCTCCTTGGCTGCGAAGTAGCGAGCACAGTCCAGGAAGTAGGGCCAGGCCATGTCAATGGCGTCAAAGGCCGGCTGGCAGGCCTCCTGCAGGCCCTGGCACACATGCCGGCAGGGTCTCTGCACCTGGCTGCCCTCACAGCGGGGGGCCAGCACGGCACAGCCCAGAAGCCGCAGGTCAGGGTTGCACTGGCCCTCCAGGAGGTGGTGCAGCACGCTCAGCAGGATGTACTCAGAACTCGCCTCCACTGCCTCACGAGACCGGTGCTCCAATGAGGTGGGGAAGGTGGTCCTGTTGTAGATGGCATCTGCGCAGGCTGTGAGCTGCAGGTCCACACAGGTGGCTGAGGGGAGGCAGGGTTCACAGGTCACATGATGGCCCACACCCAAGTGCACTGTGTCTGGGGCTAGGGGCTGCTATTATCGGGTATACACAATGTGCGGGAAGAGGGCTGAGAGCCATGGGAGACTGGAAATGCTCTTGGAATGGTTTGGAGCTCACAGAGCTCCCAAATTTTCAGCGTTCACAGCTGAGGTTCTCAAGTGATGGGATCACAGGGCAACTTTCACCAGTGGATTCAGCGATGGCCTCTATCTGAGGGTGTCAGTGGCAGGAGCTGAGTTCAGTGAAGCGAGCTGGTCACAGCTGCGACCTCGGGGCTATATCTTGCCTCAGCTCTTCCTCTCTGGCTCTTCCCCCGCCCCGCCCTTGCTTCCTTCCCGCCATGCTGAGAGCTATCCTCCACTGTGATCTTCCTGCCTCAGCTCAGGCCTAAAGCACTGGGCCAGCTGGCCGTGCACTGACCCCCACAACTGTGAGCCACGATCAACCTTCCTTCTCTACACTGATTTTCTTAGGTGTCTCATCCCAGGAACAACTTTCTGTGGTCGTGCAAGTCCCAAAGCAGGCCAGTCCCACAGATTCCTGCCTGGCCTGTCCCTGACCCCCAGGAAAGGGCTGGGCCGTGGGCAGTCTAGGCTCAGCGTCTCTGTGAGAGGCTGGGGGAGGATGGGTGGGATCACAGGACCTATGAGGACAGGTGAAGGCAGGGAGAGTCCTGTCCTGCTGGCCTTTCTGCGCTCATCGCTAGAGCAGATCTTCCCATACTCCAGGTCCTCACTCTCCCCCACCCCTCTCCTCGCCACCAGACCTCACAGGTGTGGTGTGGGGCACTCAGTCTGAGATCTGCCGCTTTTCCCTGTCTAACTCCACAAAGGGCAGAGCTATTTCCACTCAGCTTCCCTCTGCTCAGAGTGCTAGTCTATTGGCACTGACTTTTGCATTGGGATATCTTCCGGGGTTTTTGACAGTCTAGTCTCTCCAGGCAGAAAATACCAAATGCCTGGTCTGGTAGGAGAAACTCTGCCCATCTCAGAGAACTGGACGTGACCGTGGCACTATCCCGAGTGTTTCAGACACATGCATTTCTGAATCATCCTGTGAGATTCCTCGACCTTCCCTCATTTCCCAGAGGAAATCAGGACCAAGGGGTGGACCCGCCCATGCCCACAGCTCAACAGCACCTGGCAGAGCTGGAGGCCCAGAGCTGGAGGAAACGGAGCGCTGGGCTGGGCAAACCCTCAACATGAACGTATCAGGACAGGAGGCACCAGGGTGCTGCTCAGCCCCAGAGTGACAAAGGGAGGAGGGCCTCTGGACTGGCGGAGGGAGCATGGGCCCGCCTAGGTGCTATGTGGCAAGTCCGTGCCCACGGCCTGTCTGTTCTGGGCCCAGCCAGCTGCCTCTCGAACTGCAGGACCCAGAGTGCAGCACGAGGACCAGGCCCTGCTCTTTGTCACCCATCTAGGGAGCATGGGCTCTGTTCTAAACTGGGAGCTGCAGCGCGCCTACAAACCCAAACCAGAGTCCAGGTACGAACCGCTGTCAGCAGCTGCTGGCCTGTGGCAGTCACCTGGAAAGAGAGAGGGCACAATGTTAGGGTGCACGCTGGGCGGCAGCACTGCGGCTACTCTGTCCACAGCCCGGCGTCACCTCACTTTCCTCCAGCTGCATCAGCCTGTGGGGTAGGACAGTAGGCACCCCTGTTCTGGGTGAGGACAGTCTTTGAGGTTGTGTGACTTGCCTAAGGGTGGGCACCCACTGGCACTGTGGGTCTGAGCGCATTGCTCTGGCCTCACAGCCTAGACCGGCAGCAAGTGTGAGTGGACCTGCCATCCAGGGAAATAAGCCATGGCTGTCAGTCTCTCGTGGGCAGCTTGGCTGGGGCACAGCAGGTGTTGAGAGCTAGTGAGTGTGGGTTGCCTGCCCAGGACACTGGGCAAGGGTTTGGGGTCTCAGCCATATGGAAACTGGGGACCCTTTCCCTTCACAAAGCCACCTTTACTGCAGGGCACCCCAGAGCCCAGCCACGCAGACCCATTGGTGAGGCCCAGGGAGGGCTGAGTCAGACCCATGTGTTAGGCCAACACTGGGCTTCCATGAGGTGGGGCCGGGGGGCTTAGCCAAGGATAGTAAGAGGCAGCCACAACACCCCAAAGTGGTGAGATACTGTCCCCGCTGTAGATAGGCCACCCCATCCTTACCCTGCACCAGGCAGCTCACCGAACTCTCAAGAGGGCAGCCTTATGCCTCTGCCAGATGCCCACTTGACATGGGTGATGAGAGAGAGCCATGCAGACCTTGGGAAATGGGCATCAGAGTGTGCCCAACCCCTGGGAGATGCTGTCATCCGGTACTCGGTCTCCCTCCTGTCCCAGTCACGTGGCAGGGAGCACTGGCCCCACCATGAGGGCAGAGGAGGTGCCCAAGTCAAGGCCCTAGCAGCCCCCAGCCTGACTGTCCTTCCTAAGCTGCACCTTGTGAGTCGCCAGAGCACACGGGGTTTGATTCATCCCTTTGGGGGAATTGCAAAAGGCCCAAGGACACCACATTTGGTGCCCACAATGAAGCCCAGCCACGGACCACTGCAGGCCAACACTAGCCCAAAGCTGCCAGATCCGTGGCTACCGCTGGGCACTCACAGACTTTGTGTTCTTGAGAGTTCCTAGACTTGTGCGGCCACCACCCAGCACAGAGCCAGGAGCATGTGGCTGGAGAGCACACACTTGAGAGGGCGAGCAGACAAGAAGCTGGCCCAGGCCACCCGGCATCGCACTGGCATCTGTCTCTGGGGCAGCTAAAGACAGCTGTCATGAGGGGTCAGCAGCCTGACCCAAGAGGAACCCACAGGACCTGCATGACATCCATGTGCAGTGCCCAGAGTGAGCATCGTCCAAGGTAATGCCTGGAGTGCTGTCCTTCCCGTGCCAGGCACCAGGAGCCTGTGTCTGCAGCTGCAGCCTGAAGCCTGCTCACACTGGATGCTTCCGAGTGAGCTCGGACGAGGGCAGACACATGAGGAAGGCGCCATGCCACTTCCCTCCAGCTTCTGCTGTCCCTGGTGAGTCCCTGGCCAGGTGGCTGTGCACATCGGGAGACGAGGTGGACGTGCCACCACTCAGCAAGTGAAGAGTCGGTCTCATGCCTCTGCTGCCTCAGGGAAACCTGAGGTGAAGCCACCAGGAGCCATGCAGGTGTCTGTCCCACACCAGCTTCCAAAGCCACCAAGCACCACCTGGAAGGCCATGCAGAGATGGGAGTACACGGGTCCACAGGGCTTCAGGTCTCTCGGGTTTACAGAGGAGGAAGCTGAGCTCTGCCGTGTGCCTGGGTCCACAATCGGGCTGTGTCCCTGTCTCACAGACAGCAAGAGTGCTCCTGTGCAGCTGCTGAGGACCCTCTTGGCAACGTGGGGGCAGTACTTGGTGCAGTGTGAGTGCCCAACATGCTTTGTCTGGTTCTGAAGTGACAGCCACCCACTTCTGGTGGCTGCCACACAGAAGAGAGATGGGCAGGGCCTGTCCCCTGGGGCTCCAAGGAGGGGCCTTGTCTCCTCCTGTGCTGTGGCTCTGCCTCTCCTGGGTCTGCTCTGTGTGAGCACGTGACTTCTGCGTGTGTCTGTTCTTCTGTGGACAATGGTCACCTGAGTCCCTGCAGGGACCAAAGCCACCAGGCCACTGCCAGCTCCAAGCCACACATGCAGCCAAGGGCTTGAAATTCAGCAAGGAGAGGCCTACGTGTGCTTACCTTATTAGCTATAAAATATCACAATGATACTTGGGATGTATTGGGTTAAAATTTTGCTCAGTGATTCCTGAGTCTTCCTGGCCAACCGAAGGTCCTGAGTTCGATCCCTAGTACTACATACCACAATGCTGGGCGCCATGCTGCCTATAATCCCAGAACTCAGGAGGGTGAGGCAGGAGGATTGCTGAGAGTTTAAGGCCAGCCTGGGCTACATAGTGAGTTCAGGGCCAGAATGAAATACAAAGTGAGACTCTGTCTCAAAAAAAACAACAACAAAAAGAAAAACAAAACAAAAAAACCACTAATTTCACCTGTTTCTAGTATTTCATCAGTGGTGTGGCTATCAGCACATGAAAAACGTCAGTGTGGCTGGCAGTTCCTTTCTGGTGGACGCCATTCAGCGGAGGGGGCTTGAGTCCAAGGTGACTGTGATGCCCTTTGGCCACCAGGTGGCAGCACCTCTTAACTCTAGGAGGGAGGTCACCCTTGTCCCTCCTCCCTGCTTTTGGGCTCAATAGGGTGCTCCTCCTGGTAGAGTCTCCTGTTGCTAAGAAAGATGAGTGAGGCCACAGAAGGCAGGCATCTTTCCAAGGTCACACAGCAGGGTAATCATTAGACTTTTAATCCAGAGCCAGTCCCAGGGAGACAAGAGCAGGTTCTAGGGCAGAATCAGAGTACTGGTCTAACGACTGTGCTTGGCCTCCAGCTCATCTGCAAAGAGGGAGACTGGACCCCCCAGAGCAGGGTCCATGGCTGAAGCCCTTACTGCGAGTGCCACGGAGGTTGTGTAGGAGGAGGCAGCCCACATCCTACCGGCTCTGGGCAGGTCTGGGAGGGTGGTGATGACAGCCCCGGGGACCCTGCGCTGTCCAGGCCCACCCACAAGGGAGCAAGGTGCAGGTGAGGTGTTGAGGAGGGTGCAGCTGGGCTGAGCAGTGAAGGAAGGAGGGACACCACCCCACAGGGCAGCTTGTTCCCAGCATGCACCAGGCAGGTTCTCAGGTGTCCACCAACCTGACCCCGGACCTTCAGCCCCTGGGAGTCCAGCCCTCTAGGAGCACAGATGTCTACCACTGATAAGGGCACTTGCGCTGGACTGGGCACAACACGGGCAGGGACACTGCGGCCAGGACTCCAGGCCCCGGCTGTGGGGACCTTGCCAGCTGAGGACACACACTGGCCCCTGCCCCTCCAGCCTCCTTGCTCCAGACCAGGCAGGACCCACCCCAGCCCTGCTCTTGCCCTCTGCCCTCAATGCCTTTGCTCGATGCTGTGGTCCACTTCCCAGCCAAAGCCTGTGATGCCAGGCCCTCCCTGGTCCTAGAAAGACAAGGACACAGAGCCAGCCCAACTCCAGTTCCACGCAGTCCTGGCACCTGTTGGGGGAAGCCTGTAGGCCACCACACTGCCTCCCAAGCCCACACAGATAGAGGTATGCCCTGCCCTCTGCCGCCTGCTCCCCAGCTCTCTGGCACCCCCAGCTCACAGAATTGCACCCTCAGGTCCCACCTCCATGCTCTTAGAGACCAGGATCTCTCCCTCCCAGGAAGAAGTCCCTTCTGGGGTCTGAGTCCCTGGAGCACACTCTAGCAGGGCCCAATTGCGTGCCCAAGGGGACAGAGTTCCTGGCCCGGTGCGTGCTCTGCCCGGAAACGGGAAGGCAGACCTTACCAGTGGCAGTGAGCAGAACCAGCACAGCAAGCGGCAGCGGCAGCGGCAGCATGGTGGGCGCGGTGATGTGGCACTGGGCTCCCGCCCGGCTCAGGGGGGGCGCCCGATGGCCGCGCAGGAGTCGGGTTACAGGGGCAGCGTCAGAAATGCTGCCGAAAGGATGCAGCGGAGGAGGAGGGGCAGATAAACAGGCAGCCCCCCTATGCCACCGACAGCCCCGCCCCCAGGGGACCTGGCCCTCCTCCTACCGGGACCACCTCCAAATGTCCATGGGAAAACCTAAATTCCTGGACAGCAGGGGCCAGGGTGGAGGGGCCTGGACCAGAGCTGACCAGGTTAGCAGGGAGCCCAGCCAGCTCACTGTTCTGGGCTTTGGTCAGGTGGGGAAAGCAAGTGTCCTCACCGCCTGATTGTGGACCCAGGCAGAAAGCCCTAGTGGGGAAGCAGGTGGCCACTGCACAAGGATCAAAGGTCAGGTCTTGGGGTGCAGAGGTGACCCCAGTGAGCAGGAGAGGACTGCTCCTAAACTACACCTGGGGAAGGAGAGGGTCCTGCCCTGTGCCCCTCTCCTTGCCCTCTGCTTACCACCTAGGCAGGAGGTCCCCAGCTGGGAGTGGGGGAGGGGAGGTGGACCTGGAGCTGGTTCTCTCCAGGGCAGGGACAACTCAGGCTGCTGACAGGCTGTGAGGCACCGGCATAGGTGTGCGCACACCTGCCCATGCTGCTGTCCAGCCAGGTAGGTACCTGTCTCTAAACCAGTCTCCAGGCCCCAGACACAATCCCAGAACACAGGAACCACCCCTCCACCCGGATGCCTCCCTGTAGTTGGGCGTCTGCAGCTCAGTGCTGCCTTCTGTTGCCTGGACTCCACCAGTCCCTCCTCGGCCCCAGGATGTCTCAGGACCAGAGACAGGCGTGACAGGCTGTGCCAGTCAGCTCCAGGCAGGTCTGTGTCTCCCAGGACCCAGGAAAGGAGCTCTGGACTCACCACATGCTGGAACCAGGACAACGGCCCAGAGGACGGGCACCAGGAGCTACCTAGAGAAACATGGCTTCCTCTGGCTGATCGATGATTGGCTGATGGATCAGAAGTAGGGACTCGAGTGTGCCAGGCAAGCGCTAAGCCTAGAACCACCCCACAGTTCCCGTCTGATATTTGTGACAGCTTCCTGGGCATGTGTATGAGGTATTATTACCCTAAGAATAATTTGTTTTGTTTGAATTGCACATTATGATTTACAAAACATTTTATTTGCTTTCTTTGCTTTTTCTTCCTTCCCTTCTGTCTTTCTGACAGTACTGAGGATGGGAGTCAGGGCCTTTGCGCTGAGTTGCAGCTCCAGCCCTTTTTTACTTTTTATTGAATTTGCCATCCTTTTGCCTCAGCCTCCCAGAGTGCTAGGATTCCAGGAATGCACTGCCACACCCGCTGTAGATACTTCTGCAGAAGGTCTTCGGGGGGCAGGGGTGAGGAGCAGCCACACAGGTCCTGCTGTCTGGGAAGAAATCTATCCAGCTGCACCCAGCCTTTTCCAGCAAGGAGTGCACACACGGTGCTGCTGTGTGCACAGAGCCTTGGGCAGTCACAACACCCAAGAGAAGCTCCCAGGACCACATTGTTCCTGTGTGGGCTGGGGGGATGGCACACACTGCATGATCTTGTGCCCGCAGACCCTGGGGGGAGGGCCCATGGGTGCCATCTCTGTGGCTGGCCCTGCAGCTCCATGGTCACCTGCCTCTGGCCAAAGAGTGAGGAGACAGGCATGACAGGTGAGGGGCCCACATCTGCCTCTCCCTTGCTGATCCTCATTGGGGTGGGAAATGCTGCGTCCCCAAGTTCCTGGACAGTGTCCTGGGGTGGTCAGTGACTTGGGAACAATGGCCCAACTATGATGGAGGCCCCTCCCTACCCAGGACCGAGCAGGAGCTGGGTTGAGGACCAGGTTGGTAGGAAGGACAAGGTCTATGGGGGACAGGGAAGTAGCTTAAATGTTACTGTGCCGACTGTGAAAGCACAAAGGTCCAAGTTTGATCCCTAGTATGGCAGAAAAACAAAAAAAAGGAAACAAAGCTTATGTATATAGGGCGTTGAGGATTTGGTAGGGCAGGGGAATGAGAAAAAAATGAGAATTAAGGTTTTTTTGCTTTGTTTTTTGAGACAGGGTCTTGCTATGTGGTTCAGGCTGGTCCTGAGCTCAGCCTCAAACTCACATCACAGCAATCCTCCTGCCTCTGCCTCCCGAGTGCTGGGATTACAGGCGTGAGCCACCATGCCCGGCACTGTGGTATGTGGTACTGATTGCTGCTGGGTTTGAGTCTCTCATGCCCAGTATGGTATATGGTTACCGGGGATCGAACCTGGGCCCTTGCACTTGCAAAACAGGCGCCAGAACCACTGAGCTAAATTCCCAGCCCAAAAATGAGAATTAAGTTTTGTCAGGTACTGGTACAAACTGTCAATGTCAATTGAGATCCTAATGTATATGTAAAATGTACCAATAAAATCAATTTTAAAAAGGATCTACGGGCTCACAAGCCCCTGGGTCACAGTGGCCTCTGGGTGGACACCTCACCCATCCCAGTCCAGCTGCTGCTCCCAGGATGGAGAGCAGCTGCCCCTGATGCCCAGCTGTGTGAAGTGGGGCAGAAGCAGGTAGGGGCCTGGCTTCTCGGTGACAGGCATGCCTGGGCTCCTGACTGCCCTTACCACGGCATCCACCAGCCTCACAAGGTCTCGAGTCCCGTCCAAACTCACAGGAACAGCGCTGAGAGCAGAGGGGAGCAGAGGTGTCAGCCAGGACTGCCCTGACCATCTCTGGGCAAACATAGACACCTTCTTTACCCCACGATGGCTGGTCCTGTAGGGTCTGTACAGGGCACACTATCCCGAGGTGTTGGTTGTTGTCTATGTGAGGCTTTCCTGGCCAGAGAGGGTGAGGCACAGAGTCAATCACAGACCCTGGGGAAGGTTTCTGGAACTCTCCGATTTATTCAAGTTTCAGTGTCATATATATAGCATAAGGTCACAGGGCGGGGTGAAGGCTGGGACGAAGGGAGGGTCTATTGGTTTAACCTAGAGTTTTGCCCAATAAGTGAATTTTGTGAGTGGGGGGTCTATATGGCATGAGCTATGGGGAGGTGAGGCCATGGGTGAGAGACGAAAGGGGTGGGGCTGTCAAGATGGCCGCTTACAAGGTTCAACGCATGGGGGCGTGTGTGCTCAAGCCCCTAAGGGTCTCCAAGTCTGCAGGAAGACAAAGTCACAACCTTTAGGCTCAGGAGACAAGCACACGGTTCACTTGCCCCAGCCAGACTTGATGCTCTTCCTTAGCTCCCCGCTTTTGTTTAACATCATGGCCTCTGTTAAAAGCACAATACTGAGGCACCAAGACTCTGGGGAAAGAGGAGGAAGCTGAGGCCTAGAGGGGCGAAGCTTCCCCCTAGAACCTCACAGCCCTGTCGTGGCCAGAGCACCCTCAGCTCGCACCTTACCCCACCTGGCACAAATCTCCCTCCTCCCCTCTCCTTTCCTCCCCTCCCTCCTCCTCCCCTGCTGTCACCTCTGCCTGAAGCCAAGCCCTTGTCCTCATGGGGCTCTGGTTGGGCCCCTCTGGCTCCTCACCCTGCTCACAGCCCCCCACCCTGGCCAGAGCCGGGCCCTTCCCACCACCAGCTACTCCACGCTGCACTCACAGCCTCTGGGCCCAGTGGGGCAGCTCTGACTCCCGCCTCTGCACACCCACTGGCTGCACACCCTAGCACAGGGCACTAGGCACCCAATGCTCAGAGCTGTCACAGGCACGTCCTGACTGGGCACAGCCCTACATAGCCAGCACTGGAAGCTCAGGATCAGGGCCGCCTCATGAAACACCCCAGTTAGGATTCGGGTCTATGTCTCCTGTATCCAAGGAGGAGTTTCTACAGCAGCTGGGTCACAGGTGCTGTCTGCTCGGTGGTTTATCCAAGAGGAGACCATGGCTGCCTGTCTGCTAAGGGGTGGGCCAGGCTGACGAAGGCAGCTGGGCACTGGAGTGGCACCTGGAAGAATGCATCTTGTCCTGGTGTCTCTCTGTCTCCATCTGTATGTCTCCTGCCCAGCTGCTATGCTGTGAGCAGCCCTCCTCCTCCATGCCAGCCATCATGCTGTTTTTGCCTCATCACCAGCCTGAAGTAAGGAGCCAGTTGGCCATAGCCTGAGCCTCCAAAAACATTAGGCAGGAAGACCTTCTCACCTCCTGAGTTAGCTGAGCTGGGAACTTTTGTCACGGCAATGGAGACCTGACTGAGAGACTTGCCCACCAGAGCCCACTGTCAAACAGGAGGGAGAAGCAGGTTCACAGCACCATAGGGTGTGGGAGAAGCACATTCAACCAGAAGAGTCCGAGGAGGAAGGATGGGGCCCTGCGGAATAAGGAGAGCCCCTTGCTTAAGCCCCTTGGGGCCAGAAGCCAAGTATCTACCTCTGGGTCAGTAACCTCAAGTTAGCACCCTAGACTCAGGCCAGTGACCTCACGTTAACACCCTAGAAGGAGCCAGCTCACTCTAAAGACACTCCCTGCTCTGTGCCACTGAGGAGGAGTCAATAGCACAGTACCCGGCAGATGCTTGGGTCTCCAACAGCAGTGGCAAGGCCTCGGAGGCAGGACCACCTCCATCCTGAGCCCAGGCTCCACCGTCCAGGCAAAGAGCATCACAGCTAGAAGCTGAGCAGGCTGGAGCCCCCCACAGACAGAGGTGACAGGCAGGGTGCAGTGACCCTGCAGTCACTGAATCAAACAGTGGGAGGACTGCAGGTCAGGAATGGGAGAGTGAATTGGCAAGTATGATTCATGGGCAACCAGGGGACAGTCACCTATTTTCCTCCCCTGGAACATTCAAGAAAGACTACAGCCCTCCACTGAAAATGGCATTTTACCCTAACAATGATTTGCTGAATGTCTTGCTTTTATTTAGATGTCCCCCAATCTCTCTTGGGCATTCACAGGCTGGGCTTTGGAAGGTGATGGATCACTGGGCTCCTAGCTGGCTGCTGTAGGGGCCACGCCTAGTGGGAAGCACCATGGCTGAGGCATGGCCTGAAGGCTCTTCCCCCTCCCTTCTCTCTGCCTCCTGTCCCCGGCTGTGAGCCGCTCTCCTGAGCCAGGCCCCTGTGGCAGGCCCTCCTGCCTTAGAGCTGCTGGCTATGGACTAAGAACTTCTGCAAACCAAGCCATTTCTCTTTAGAGTTGTGGGTGTTAAGTATTGTGTCCCAGCAATGGGAAAGTGACAAAGACATGAGTGTCCACTGCACTGGATGTAGACAGGGTGAGGAGGCATGTGTGGCGTGGTCAGGCCTGACTGTGGTGGATGACTGTGCTGTAGTCGTGGGGCCTGGTGGGAGGCAGTCTTTGGGCTGTGACCTAGACAGCTGCCTTTCTGTCTCTAACTCCTCTTTCTGCTTCCCAGGTGCCATGAGGTGAGCATCTCTCCTCTGCCAGACCCTTTCACCCGGACATCCCTGCTCATCTTGGCCACAGACTAAGTTCCCCTAAACCATGGGCCCAAGTAAACCCCTCCTGCTCTGAGCTATGGATTCTGGGTGTTCTGTCCCAGCAGCAGGGAAGTGTCTGACTGAGACTGCCCCTCTGGTGCAGAGGGTGGCGGCTGTGAGCCAGCGAGGCCTGCAGAGGGCAGGACTCCCTGCAGAGGTGCGAGTGAGGTTGCTGTCACGCAGAGGAGTGTGGGAGCTGGGCCGGGGGACACAGGCAGGCAGTTGTGGGGCCACCTCGGCTACCTGCTCAGCCTAAGGTGGAGCCATGGTGAACGGAGCCCCAGGTGCAGTAACAAGGGGAGGGACCTTTGTGACGTCCTTGGAGGGCAGTGCTATCCCCTCCCCAAGAGGACTAGAGATGTGCAGCCCACTGTGGGAAAGACGATCTCCAGTTCCCGGGCCTCACAAGAGGAACTCGGGAACCCGGGCCTGTCAGCTCTGGGTTTCACCCCCTGAAAGTTGACCCTCCCATAGCCTGAAACCCCACAGGGCCTGGATGAGGACTGGCTGGTGCCCAAGAAGGCTGAACAGAAAAATCACTGCCAAGACCGAAGGAGCGGCACATGTGCGAGACTGCAGACCACTCAGGACGCATGGGGTGGGGAGCCTGGGACTGACCGTCGTGGTGCCAGCAGGTGTTGCCCTCTCTTGCTTCTGTGTTCTGGTACGCTGTTGCCAGCTTTACAGCTAAGGAAACTGAGGCACGGAGAGTGCCTGAGGCCGGTGGGCACCCTGCTCTGGAGGGCAGAGCACTTAGGGTCAGGCTTTTCCTCAGAGCTTAGGGGTGGAGCCTGAGGTCAGGGAGCCCTGGGGAGGCCACCTCCTCTCCCTGCAGGTGACTCAGGGAACTGCGTCAGCCAGGGAAGCTGGATGCAGCGTCTCAGTGTCGTTGCTGCAGGTGCCATCCCCCCAGCCCGCCGCCGTGGAATCTCCGGGCAGCGTACCCCACAGCACAGACTTTCCCTCCCTCTGCTCCTTCGCCCTGGTCTCACTCTGGAGCTTGGATCTGCTCAGATTCACCCCTCCATCACTGAACTTCTGATGTGAAACAGCACTGGTGCCATCGCTGTCCAGAGGTCATAGCCACCCTGGCCCTGGCTCCCACTCACCTGCCTATCACCGGAGGAGGGGAGCCAAGGCAGCTTCCCTCCCTCCTCTCCTCCCTCTGACCAACTCCTATTCATCCCTCTATGCCCTGTAGTGTGCTTGCAGCTCCTAGGATGGCCTGGTCCCGGTGTCTCCTTGGGACCCCCAGCTTCTCAGCTACTCCTGTTCATAGCACAAAACACACAGAAATGTGGTCAGCAAGCCAGGACCAGCCAGAAAAGGTTGAAGCCTACCTCTCGCACAGCTGTGTGGCCCTAGGTGAGCTCCTAAGCTTCTCTGTTTACCCCAGGACATCACAAGGGCAGCAACACCTGTCTCTGTGTTTTCCTACACTGGCTGAATCCATGGGACCAGCTTCCTGGCCACACGGAGCTCCAGAGTGTCACTGTTGTGACCACAGTGCCTGTGGCCTGAGTGATGGCCATTTCTTCCTTGCGGTTCTGGGTCCCATGAGCTGGCACTTGGGGTCTGACCAAGCACCCTATAGCCTGGGACGATGGAAGGACCGTCCCCAGCTGCCCTTGGCCTGTGATGGCACCTGCCCCCGCCTACTGTCATGAGGGACACCAGGCCTTGCCTCTGCAAAGCTGCCTGGCTCCTCCTGCCCTGCTCTCCACGCCAACCACGTCCTGGACCTCACGCCCAGCACTGCAGGAAACACTGACAGGGCCACAAGCGTCTGGGTTCACAGCACACCCAGAGGGTATGCACGCCCAGCACTGTGGTATGTGGTACTGATGGCTGCTGGGTTTGAGTCCCCACACCCAGTATGGTATGTGGTTAACTAGGGATAGAACCCGGGTCCTTGTGCTTGCAAGACAGGCGCTGGAACCATGAGCCAAATCCCTGGCCCCAGAACCCTAACTTCACATCAGCAGGCAGCTGGGTGCCAAACTGTCCATTGATTCATTTGCCTGCCCACTTACCTCTCAGTAAGTGGGTATGCTGGGAGTGGCATGGTGTGCAGTGGTGTACCATGCACTGTGGATACATCACAGGGGATGACTACATCAGCTATATTATTTTTCTTTTTTTTGTAATGTGGATCAAAACTGTGCCTTCCAGGCAAGCATGGTGTATTATTTGTGTTTTTTAGATAAGAACTCAACAATATGCAGTCCCGGGCTGGCCTTGGGATTCACTATGTGTAGTCCAGGGTGGTCTTGAACTCCCAGAGATCCTCCTGCCTCAGCCTCCTGAATACTAGAATTAAAGATGCACGCCACCATCCCTGGTTTATTGTTTAATGTTCTTAAATAAAGGCTGAATTTAGAAGTGGAGGTCGATGTGTGGCAACTCTGGCTTCCTAGTGCTGGCCGCAGGGTAAACCACAGGCAGCTCCAGCCCCCACAGCCTCCCAGGATCACTGGGAAACTGGCATCCTGCTCTGCACAGGAGTGGCTGCTGGTCCTAGGGTAGCTGGGTAAGGAGGAGGCTGTATGTGCAGCACGTTCCCCAGGAGGCAGGGACCCTCCCACAGGGACAGACCGAGGGCTGGGCTCACAGTTACCTCCACAAGCTCATTTACACTTCATTACTTTCATTTAAACTTTTTAAAATCCACTTATGGACAGCATTCTCCATCAAAACTCCATCAATACAAAAATAAATCTATAGATGTGTCCCAGACAGAAATGTTACCAAAAGATGTTCTAGGCCAGGGATTTAGCTTAGTGGTTCTGGCATCTGTCTGGCAAGTGCAAGGTCCCAAGTTTGATCCCTGGTACCACATACCACAATGCCAGGTGTGGTGACTCACGCCTGTAATCCTAGCACTCGGGAGGCAGAGGCAGGAGGATTGCTGTGAATTCGAGGCTGGCCTGGGTTACATTGTGAGTTCTGGGCCAGTCTGAACTACAAAGCAAGGCCATGTCTCCAAAAAAAAACCATATCCTAATCAAAAGGTAAAATGGCTCAATACAGTTAATAACAAAGGGGCCAGAGTATGCTTGTGTCCAGCAGAGAACAAACTCAGACAGGCAGAGCTCACTGGACCCGATGTACCACCCACCACAGAGCCCCAGACCCACGCATGTCATGCCAGGGAAGAACTATAACCAGCCAATGTCTGGATGCCATGCTGATTCCACTCAGCCGACAGCTGTGCCCAGCATTCACAGGCTACAGCAGCACAGGCCTCTCGCCCTCCGCACCCCGGCTGCTAAGCTGGAGATAGTCCAGTGAGCTGAGCTTCCTCCTAGCCAAGCTCAACTGACTGCAACTGAATTCTTGCCTCCTGAGTCAACATTTGTCCTGTTCGGCAAAGATCGGCTATCTCTTCTGCCAATGAGAAGTTTTTTTTTTGTTTTTGGGTTTTTTTTCAGGCTGTCCCTGAGCTCAGCCTCAAACTCACATCACAGCAATCCTCCTGCCTCTGCCTCCCAAGTGCTGGGATTACAGACGTGAGTCACCACGCTGGGCACTGTGGTATGTGGTACTGATTGCTGCTGGGCATGAGTCTCCATGCCTGGTATTGCATGTGGTTACTGGGGATTGAACCCAGGTCCTTGCACTTGCAAGATAGGCGCCAGAACCACTGAGCCAAATCCCTGGCCCCATGCCAAGAGAAGTTTAAACCAGACATGGTGACCATGGTGACATGCTGCCATCTCAGCACTCTGGGACACTGAGGCAGGAGGACTTCAAGTTCAGCCCAGCCCAGGAAATTTAGCAAATTAGTGAGATTCTGTGTCACAGTAAGAAATAAAAAATAGGCTGGGGCTGGGGCTCAGGATAAGCCCCGTGTTCAATCCTCAGTACAGAAAAATAAAGTTTTTAATTTTAAAAAGACTGCGGATGTATGTAGCTCAGTGGTTGAGCCCCTGGGTTTGACCTCTGACACTAGGGGAGCAGTTCTAGGTTCTGTCAGTTTCTATGCACACCTCGTATCCACGAGGGGCAGGACGTGCTCTGCTCACTGCCCAGGACCCCCGGGGCCTGTGCTCCTCCCTCCTCAGCTGTCAGCCTGGGCCCTGCGTATGGTCCTGTGTCATTTAAAGGGACAGTTTCTCCTTCCTCCGTGCAGGTGGCCTGTGAGCTGCAGCCTCACCACCCCACTTCCTGGCTCCAGATGCTTTTTTCCTGGATCTCCTGATTTCTGCACAGATCCCTTTGCCCTGTGAGCCTGGACAGCTGTGCTCCCTCTGGCACTGGTGTGGTCCCACTGCCTCTTGGCCCAGCTACAGCCTGCTGGTGTCACATGGCCTAGCTCAGCCCTGCTGAGGGCATGAGTCTCCCTGGCTAGGATGGAAAGGGCCAAGTGGGAAAGTGTCTTTTTCAAGTGGAGTAAGTTTCTCTGTCCAAGACAGCCTACAGTGTTTATCAAAAAAAAGGTGTGCAGCCAGCTGTGGTGCCACACACCTGTAGTCCTAGCACTCTTGGAGGCCGAGGCAGGAAGATCTCCAAGAGTAGAGTCTTGTCTACATAGCAAGACCCTGTCTTAAGGAATCCCCCCCCAAAAACAAAAAAAGAGATGTTAGATTTCATCAGTCTCTTCACATCCACTGAGATGACTGCTTGGTTTTTTTATTTTTACTTTTTTTTTTTGAGACAGGGTCTCACTTTGTAGTTCAGACTGGCCCTGAGCTCACTCTGTAGCCCAGGCAAACCTCGAACTCAGCAATCCTCCTGCCTCTGCCTCCTACCCTTGTTTTTTACTTTTTAACGTAGTTAATTCACCTTGATTTTAAATGTTCAACCAACCTTGCTTGCACTCCTTATCAATCTGCCTGGGTCATAATATATTATCAGATTTAGTTTTTACAAGATATAATTTAATAAACCTTTGCTTAAAATATTTGCAATTGTGTTGAAATGCCACACACTCGCATTCTGCAGTGTCTGTCCAGCCAAGTGCCAGCTGCTGGCCCAGGAAGGGCCAGGACACATTCCTCCTTGGTTTCTGGAGTCTGGGAAGCGTACAAGATGATACCGCAGGTTTCACAGAATTTGCTAATGAAACCATGAGCCTCCGTTGTCCTGGCTGTGAAGTCTCTAGCACACAGACATGGCCACAGCTCATGTCCCTTCTCCAGAACTCAGCGCTGTCCACCCGTGGGCACCTCTGATGCCCGAGGCGGGGCTGCCGCTGGGTGTTGCTGCAGCCCAGTCTTGTCCAGCAGACTCGCTGAGGAGCTCATCAGAAGCCTCAGCTCGGCCCAGACCCCAAGCACCTCCTCTTTCCCTGCTTCTCAGTCAGGGACTTGAACCCACGGAAACCAGACACAGCGCACACACATGCACACACAGATGCACACCCACAGAGATGTGCTGCACACAGACCGCTGGACGCACCTGTGAGAAGCAGCCACAGGTGATGGCAGAACGACCCGGGGTGGGTCCAACTGCTGCCACTGAGTCACAGCCTGACAGCTGGCCACCGTGGACCATAGGATCACAGTTGGGCCTGTGCCTTGCTGGGGAAGTGCAGGACAGACTGCTCAGGGCAAGTGAGACCACAGGGTCAACTCGGCCCACCCTGCTCCCAGGCTGTTGCTGCTGGGAAGACCTGAGAAAACATCACTCACTGGTGCTCAGTGCCCCCATCCCTGCAGACTCCTGTCCTTATGGCTGAGAGGTGAGGTATAGCCAGTGACCCCAGACTGTGGGACAGCTGCACCCCGCTGAGCCAGCCCCAGGGATTTGGGGGCACCTTCCAGCCTCTCCCCACCAGGCTCAGCATACAGCTCCTATCTCCTGCAGTGGGCACTTAGGGACACTGTCCACAGTGCCTGCTGCATGGCCCTCAGACCAGGACTCCCCTCCCCAAATTGGGCCCTGTGCTGTGTGCCCTGCCAGGTAGGGCAGATCTTCACTGGGCAGGCAGGGTCACTGCCCCTGTGAACCGGGAGAGGCCTCCTGCCCTTCCTGGCAGAAAGACTTGCAGCTCTGTTCTTGGAAGTCATTTTTACTTCTGGGTGTGGAGTGAAAGCTTCTCCCCAGCACCGCCCCTGTCCACGTGCCCAGAATCTGGCCCGGGGCCCTGTGCCATTGTGGCTGCCCTCCCTGGTGACCCACAAGACCCTGTGCCCTGGTCCAAGGCCTCACCTCACAGGCTCAGCTGAGGGTCTCAGCACGGGCTGGAGGGGGCAAGGGACTCCTCATGCTGTCACTGCCCGAGAGTCCCAACGGCACATAGCTGTACTGCCTGGTCCTGGCTCCCCACAGCTGGCCCTGCCCACCTTCTCCCTGAGAACAGCACCTGCCCCACACAACCAAGGCAGGAAGCCCCAGCCAGTTTCCTCAGGAGTGCAGGCAAGACTGGGGTCACAGAGGCACTTGACCCCCAATGCCCACTCACTATGCCGTGTATCCACCTCTGGGCACAGCCTGGTGGGCCTCAATGTCAGGGGGTGCAGGGCACTGGAGCCCAGAAGGGCCCAAGAGACTCTGGTGTTTCTCGATGTGAAGGGGCAGGGGCTCCTGCCTCACTCGGTGGTGGGGACAGTCACACAACAGCCACGACCTTGGGTCCATGGGAGCCACCCCTGCCCAGGCAGGCCCAGTCCTCCCTGCCCCCACTCCCTGTGATGGGTCCAGGGCCACAGAGCCACATCACCATCGGAGATGCACGGATGCTGTGTCTGGAAAATCCTTGCACCTGTCCTGTTGCGCAGCTGCCCTAGTTCCTCCTCTACCTCGTAAGGAACCTGCCAGGCCCACACGTGACCATGGCCACGTGGCACAGAGGGAGGTGGAGCAGGACGGCTGTAGAGCTGTGCACTCACTGGATAACTTCAGGCAGCCTGGGTGGAAGTCACCTGGCTGGGCAACATGGCACAGAGCCGCCACCGCCCTCCTCCCTGTCCCCGAAGGCTCCTCCAGACACTGCATGATGGCTGCCACACCGAGCAGTGCTGTCACACGTGTGGGGCACTGCCCTCACCACCAGGGGGACCGCACACATGGCTCCTGGTGCCAGGCTTCCAGCTGAGGGAGTTGGTGGAGTGGTGGGGACAGAGCAGGGCCTATGTCCTGCGGGATGTGTGGCCATGGGCTGCGGAGCCTCAGTGGCTCAGGCCTGGTTCCAGCTGAGTGCAGTGATCGATTCTATCCAGCGTGCAGAAGAGGCAGCTACCGGGTGATGGTATGGACAGGCCCAGTACCTCAGTGCTGGGGGTGTGTGACAGCACAGCGGGGCTACACTCTGGCATCCCTGGCAACTGGCATCCAGAGTCACCTGAGCTCCTCCCCTCTAGTTTACCCACGGCCTCCTTCTGACTGGTGTTTGTTCCTCATGAGCCTAGGACGCTGTCTGCCCTGTCCTAGGCTCATGAGGTACGCCCTTCACCTCACCTGCACTTCCTGCTCAGACACCACTAGCAGCTGATCAGAATTCTGTTCAAGTTCAACCTGCCGATCTTAAATCCCGTGTCCTGTGGATGACACTGCCCACCCACATCACAAAGATGCTGCTGTTTCCTGCTGAGTTACCGTTTTACTGTCCATGTTTAGGTCTCGATGTGCCTGGAGGTGACTTGGTGCATGCACGTTAGGGATCCAGGGTCACTGCCTCAAATGATGCCCCGCTCTGGGGCTGGCAAAGTCACTCTTCCCCCGGGGCCAGTGCCACCCTTGTGGTCAGCACCAGGATGAAGGGGCTGTCGTGGGCGCAGCCAGTCCCATACTGCACTATCCAGCCACACACCTGGTCACCCTGCCCTTGGGACCACACCTATGGGGTCTCACCACTCCGGGAGCACCAGATCTCTCCCCTGGCACTGTGGAGGCAGTGGCTCAGGAAAGAAGGGTCACAGGTGACCTCCAGGGTTGAGTCCCACAGCCCAGGTTCTTGCTTCCCTTCAGGCTGACATCAGCCTTCAGAAGTGACCTGGAGGTCACCCCATCATCCCCCGGGTGTCCCCACCTGGTCTGAGGCTATTACCACTGTGGGGAGAGTTGCACCGGGACCTGGAGTGAGCAGGAGCCCCAAGGCTGGCATGGGGAGTGCAGGAGGAAGTGGTCTGCTGTCTGGGTGGTTCTGTGTCCCATGGAGCCGGCAGCCTCACGGAGGAGGCTACACAATTGTCCGTGCCCCACACTGGGGCTGAACTCCTCTCGCCAGCATCTCAGGTCCTAGATTCTTCTAGGGGAAGGAAAGAAGCTGGGGGGTTGGGTGGGACCCAGGAGAGCTGGGTAGGGCTGTGGGTGCCACTTTCCCATGCCAGGCCTGCCTAGCACCCGTGCTGGGTCCTCTGAGGACAGAGAAATGCAGGGCAGGACAGGCTCGCTCCTACCAGACTCGAGAGAGCTAGGTCCTGTCAACAGCAGAGGAAGCAGCAGCCACAGGGCTCCCACCCTGCAGCCATGGGTGGGTCCGGCTGAGTCACAAGATCCCCCTTCCTGCTATCCTGCTTCTCCACCAGTGACTGATAAAGGCCTGCTTCTCCATGATGCAGGATGCTCTGGGCCAAGGCCAGAGGTATCAGAATGAGTTGGCTGGGGCTGAGAGGTCCCTAGGGTTCCAGACTGCTCCTGGTCCCCCATTATATCCATTTCCTGCCTCACTACAGCCACCTTGTGGGTGGGCAGGGGGACAGATGGATGGACTTGACAATGGATGAGTGAAGGCTAGCTGTCCCCCTGCGCATCTGCCGTTGGTCCTTGCACCCTCCCAGTGTGCCCGCTTCATGTTTCACATGTTGCATTGGGCCTAAGTTTATAGATTAGTGTGTAAGATTCGTTGTAAAGCGTTTCATTAGGGGCACAGCCCCTAATGTCAGCAAGCCAAAGTAGGATGGATCCACTCACACATCCACTCACCCATCCAGATGGGTGGATGCATAAGCAGCAGAAGACTAGATGGATAACTAGACAATAAGCCAGCACTTACGCAGGGAGCGGCAGGATGTGAGCGCAAAGCTGTGTCCTGTTCAGGAGGAATCAACTGGGCTGCAGAGCTACCGACTGGTACCGCTGGAAAAGTGAAGTACAACATGTGGCCTGATGGGGACGGTAGAACAGCCAGCAGGGCTCGACTCGTTGGAGGCCCCGCAGAAGTCAGCCTGGCCATGTCGTGGCATGTGGGCTCCTCAGCCTGAGCACGACCGTCCACGTGGTGTCCTGAACCCAGCCCCTCAGTTCTCAGGACAGTCCTCCACTCCAGGCGCAGCCTCAGTGCCACAGCCCGGGCTCCTGGGCTCCACTTCTTTGGTCATTGTCCACAGGACTCTGCAAACCAACTGCGGGCACAAACTCCTTTTTTGGAGATAGCTTCTCCCTAAGTTGCACGGGCTGGCCCTCAGCTTGCAGCCCCCAGCCTCAGCCTCCCAAGGAGCTGAAATCACAGGCATGCCTCACACTGCCCCCCATCTTCGCATGCTGCCTACTCCCTGACTGTGCTAACCACTGCTCGTTTGTACTCCAGTGCAGTGGTGCCTCAGTTCATAAACCTAATTCTGTGGCCAGAATAGTGGGAAAAACTAAGTTTGTGAACTGAGGCACCACTGTACTGGCCTTGGACCAGGGTTGCTAGTGAGGGCCTGTGGCCCCCACGAGACTGACCAGAGCAGATCTTCCATCCTCCCCCAGCACCTGGCCCCATGATTAAACCCAGAAATCCAGTCTCAGGTGCACCCCATACCTGCCTCCTTTCCCTTCCACCTCAGTTCTGGAGGCCCAGGGGCACCACCTATTTCAACTCCTTGTACATATTAGAGAGTGCGGGGTGGGGGGGGGGAGCATTGGGGGGGGGAAGGAGGAGGGAGGGCACTCCCAGAGCCCCCAGGCCGGCCACTCCCCCTCTTGGTATGGCATCCTTGTGGTGTCCTTGAGAGTTGGTTACTACTCAGCCTCCGCAGTGGACTGTCCATCCTGCTGTGCTGGGCAGGCCGGGCTGGCTGCCCCGAGTTGGCTCCACCCCAACTCTTTGGGTTCGTGAGCAGTCACAGGCCAGGCAGGCGGGAAGCTGGGATAGTCACAGGCAGTCAGGTGCTGCCCGCCCTGCAGATGGCTTCCGGCTGGGAAGGAAGCTTCATCCCTGGCCAGGCTACAAAGTGAGCACCCAGCTGCCTGGAGAGCCCAGAGGCAGCTCCCACAGTCCTCAGGTCACTGCAGAGAGCCCTGCAGAGGACAGGCCCAAGGATGGAGCCAGCCAGCCGAGCAGCTACTTCTCCTCCAGGCCAAGGGCACGTGGCTGTTTTGCTCCTGCTCCAAATGGCTCCATACCCAGCACACGGGCCTCTGTGGAGCCACCCAGTCGAGCGGCGCCTGCTTCCCGCCCACCAGGAAAGCGCACACACAGCACTTGGCAGGAGTCCCTGGCCCAGGCAGGGAGGGAAGGGACCTGCTGGGTCATGCGGGGATCTCAGCATCTGCAAAGCCAGAACCAAGGCTAAATTAGGTCAAGCGGGTGTGGAGGTGGCGCCGTTCCCTGGCTGTGAGGCAGGCTGGCTCTGAGCAGGGTCTCGCCTCTGCCCGGCATGGGGAGAGACTGTGCTCATAGCCTCCTCGAGTCCCTGCCAAGCTCCTCAAGGGACAGGAAGCACCACGACTTCCTGGGGAAGTAGGAAGCAGGGACAGATCCCTCTGCTTCTACTTCTGCTGTTCAAACTAACTACAAAGGAGCCTGCCCAGCCCTAGCTGTGTTGGCCTGAGGATGCCCTGTGTCTGCAGGTATTTGTAGGCCCCAGACTCTGGTGAGCATCAGGCCCCTCACATGGAACCTCGAGAGCCAGCCCTTCCTCTGGCTCCAGGCCTGACCTCCAGCCCTGGTGTAACTATGTCTAACCGTGTGCGCTGCCATGTGGCTATGAGGACCAGGGACACATGACGGCACTGGGGCCAACAGGAAACATCCCTAGAACTCAGAGGTTATATTCAGGTGACACTCACAGCCACGAGCTGCCCCTGCCACCCCTGCTCTCATTGCTGGCTGACTGTAAACAGCATCTGAGGGGCAGGGCCTATTTTCTCCAGCCTCAGCTCCAGCCAGGTCTGGAATCTAGGAGCACCCAGTGCAGAAGTAGGTGCTGTGGCTGTGGCCCTCCATCTCTTGCATACTGGACACCAATGTGCTTGGGGAACCTGGAGCTACGGTGGCCCTGTGGGGCTGTGTGTCCAGGCAGAGTCCCCTGGCCTCTTCTTCTGGGCGGCCTGGCCCCTGCAGTTCCCTTCAGTTACTCTATCTGGATGCAGCCCCTCTCCTCAGGGACCAAGTACCAAGGGAGTGGGGCAACTCATGAAGGCATCTCCTAAGACATGTCATCAGCGGGACACTGGACCGCACCTCCCCAAAGGCAGGTCCTTCCCCTGAACAGAGGGTGGCTCATGCCGTCACACACACCAGATATCCCCCAAGGATAGCAGTGACCACCAGGAGAGAGGGCTTCCCAGGGTGATGGCCTTGCCCATCAAGGCAGGGTGCAACAAGGAGCCAAGGCACCTGCGCGGCCTGGTTCTCCTCACCAGAGTGACACGAAGGCTGCCATCACCAGGCACAGACATGCGCCTGGAAAGGTCCTAGGACAGAGCCAGAGAATCAAGCATGATGAGTGTGAGCTCTTGTACAAAACCATGGAAACGCCTTTAATGGACAGGCAGAAGGTTCCTTTCTGAAGTCAACGGAACTGTCCCACCTCAGCCTGAGTAGCACAGGGAGGAGGCAGGCAGTCACCAGCTCATGGCCCAAGGGGTCAGGCACAGAGCCATGGGACCGGTCCCACCTCTGCAGAACACCTTGCTGACACAGCACAGCCAAGGAGGCTGGCGGCCAGAAGACCTAAGGCAGACTGTTCAGGTCCCCCTGAGAAGTGGGCTGAGAACACACTGCCTACCCAACACCAAGAGACCACCACAGTGAGAAATGGGCTCCATGCAGCATCTGCTCCCTGCATCAGCAGGTCCATGTCCTCGGGAGGGCTTGGCTCTGCAGAAAGGACTCATAGTGCCTGCCTCTTCTTGGGGAGCTGAGACTGCCGCAGCTCCTGGCGCCCGTGGGCAAATGGGCAGCTGGAGGAAGGCAGCACACAGCCGTCAGGGTGGTGCATGAAGAACCAGCAGATACGGGTCTTGAAGGCTTCTGAGCTCGGCCCCCGCTTGGCCTCTGGGCGCTTATCCCTCTGCAGCTCCTGCCTCCAGTCACGAATGTGGACTTGGCCGTCCAGAACTGAGGTATGGAACAAAGTAGACAGGGCCAGTCATTACGCTGACATCCTGAGGCTTCACCACATACACACCAGTTGGAGGACGGACGCCAGAGCATGGTATTGAACATGGGCGTGGAGAGGCCTGGGGACCAGCAGAAGACGCCAGGAGGCTGGACAAGTGGGCCCTGGAGCAGCAAGGAAGGAGGCCCTAGGCAAGCCTGAGGATCCTGTGTGCAGTGGCCACAGGAGGGGCCTACGCTGGTCACATGTGGCCCTGACCCCTATGGGTAAGCCGGAAGACTAGGAGCCAGCAGGCTCTGGTCCTTGGCAAGTGAGCACAGCCTGAGATGCACACACGGGACACCTATGCTAGGTGCCAATCTTGACATCTCAAGATCAAAGGCAAATGGGGCAGGTGGAAGAAAGGACCCCTGTGGGACATGAGGTATGTAGGGCTCACATGTCTCTGTCACCTGAACCCTCTGGATGCCCAGAGCAGTGACAGGGACATGGCCCTAGAAGCGTGACGAGGCTGCAGAGCCTCATGGCACAGACACCACCCTGGAGCTGACAGGGCATGACATGGGGAATTGTGAATGCAGGCTGACCTGGATGCTGGGGGTGGGGAGCAGGGTAGGCAGCTCTGGGCCACCAGGGCCCTCATGTCAGGTGGAGGTCCCTGGGCCTTTCTCATGCTGTGAAGCCAACAGTGCGATGGAGAGGCAGCCAAAGCAAGTGAATCCACCCAGTTTCCCCAAAGCTGTCTCCACAGGAAAGTGCAGGGACGAGGGCCTCCCTGTGTGTCTGTCCCTGGTGGCCGCTGCGACCCTGAGAGTGGCGAGCAGAGCTGCAGGTCGGCATCCCACCCTTCCCCTCAAAAAAGAGAAAGGAGCCAGAGATAGATGCCACCCTGTCCCGAGGGACAGCAGGGAGGATCCCTCTGCAGCACAGCCCAAGCTCCCCATGGTGACCCCTGCAAACACAGCTGGCTTCCCCTGCCCTGCTGGGTGCACTGACTGTGGAAGCAGGGCCTCGAGGTCAGCACATCCATAGTCCCACATGGGCAGGGTCAGCCTGGGCCCTCCCCATAGGACTGCAGCACCAGTGGGCCCTCCATGTAGACTTGGGAGCCAGACCCCCCAACTGAAACCCTGGAGTGGTCCCAGGGAACAGGGCCCTGGGGGACTTTTAAGCCCAGGCAGCACTGTCAATACTCCCACCCACACCCTAGGATGCAGGGCAGCTCACTGCCAGCCCCTCCCAACACCCAACACCCTGGGCAGAAGGTGCCAGATGGCAGGAGTTGAACCTTGGGCACACAGCAGCCAACTGGACCCCGCAGTCCTGGTTAGACCACCAGCAGGCCTGTTCCTGTGCCAACATCTCTTAGTATGAAAATGGGAACAAACATGAGCTGCTCAGCTCAGCCCGTGTGCTCCTCACTGACAGACGGCACACAGTGACGGCCATTGCCCCGCCTCAGACGCCATATCTCTTAACACCTTGGGAGCACCAGGCCCGGAACAGACACAGCCTGGACTGTTACCAATTCTCTGCTCACTGAGACCTGGGGCCCGTGTCCTCCCTGAGGAGCCATCCTCATACTTGACCTCTTCACCCCAGTGCAGAGGCCAGCACCCTAAGCAGGGCTCGTGCAGGCACTGAGACTTCTCAGGATGTCCCAGTCCTGAGCCTTCCAAGATGCAGAAACTCAGCCCTGGCCAACCCGAGTAGCTGGAAACCCTCTTCCTTCCTCACCCTCTCGAAGTTCCTTGAGAACAGCAACATTTGTTTAAAAAACAACAGGGAGGAGAGATAAGACCAGCTCCAGTGCATGCTTTCTGCATGACTGGAGAGGGAATGCTCGCCTGGCGCTCAGACCTCCAGCCGCCTACTCAACAGGCTCCAAAAACAATCCTGCCCCCAACGTGAGCCACACAGAGCAGCCATCACACACATGCATATTTATAATGGGAAGAAAAGACACTCTTCGTGAAATCAAAGACAAAAATGTGCTGGGAAAACAGAAAGAGGAGAGCTCCCTCGGGCCACAGTAAGCACTCTAATTGATTAAAGCTTTGAGGAAGGAAGAGTGGATTCCAGGCACGGCTGCCCAGCACAGCAGCTCCTGGGGCGCAGCCTTGCCCGGCACTGCCCAGACGCAGGGCTCCACCACATCCAGAGTGTGGCCTGAGAAGTCGAGACGAGGGGCCAGGCAATCCACACCTAGGGCAGCTCCACCACTAAAGGTACTCCCGTGTACACAGCCACACACGGGGCACATGTGCACACTTGCGGAGCTCTGCCCTCACCCAGGAAGCATGCATACACGTGCGGAGGACAGGAAGAGACGTGAGCAGGACTCTGAGCCTCAGGCCAGGGTCCCCGGGTGGAGGTCAGAGAGCTGCACTTCTGTTACTTGTGTCCCCAGCCGACTTCCTGGAGCAGCCCAACCACCCGCCTGGCCGCAGTGCAGTGGCAGCAGGGACCCATCTAGCCCTGGTGCACCAGCAGGCACAGCGAGGGACTCGGCACAGCCTGCTAAGGGGACACGTCACACAGAGCCTCTCTCTCCTCTCACCGTGGCTATACAGCCAGCCACGCAGGCACACACAGTATGACTGGCAGGTCCTCTGGGCGCCACCCAGGGAGTACAAGAGTCTGCTCAGCAGGTCTGTGGTGAATACTCCCACAGGCAAAGGGGAGGGAGCTCCTAGAACCAAGTCCCACACCCCAGAGGGCAGAGGGAGATGCAGAGATGGCATCCTTCCCTCTCAGAGCCACCCAGAAGCTCACAGAACCCCGGGGCCTGACCTGTGTAGTCTGGGGACCTGGGCAGACACCATGACTATCCGGGGAAGTCCTTCCACTCCTGTGCAATAGTCCTAGAGTCCAAGGCCAGACAGGGCCCGCCCCATCCCCACATCACAAGCTGACTCTCAGGTGACAGGCCCCGCTCCCACCAGGCCCACCACCCTGCTCCATTTGAGCAGAGGGCAGTGGAAGCGTCAGTGGATGCAGCCTGGTGCTCTGGATCACAGTAGGCATGGACTGGGCCTGGGCTATAGCAGGAGATAGGGTGCCGGCGGCCCACCCCAAGGGACGAGGCTGAGGCAGCTAGGGTGGGAACAGAGGACTGTGTCCACTTCCAGGTTCTCCCAAAGATCTCAACTCCCTGAAAACAAGCCACTTTGCTGAGTAGTGGGGAAGGGAGGGGACTACACAGCTCCCGGCAACCTCCCTCACCTTCGAACACCTGGTGGCTGTTGCGCAGCAGCGTCTGAAGGCCTCCACACTCCCGCCTCAGCCTCCGCAGGGTCACCCTGTCCAGTTGCTGGGCCACTTCTGCCAAGGACAGGCTTTCTGTTGGAAAGGTTACAGCTCTGTGACTGGGCAGCTCCACCAACCCCACTGAGCCCGGCCCACCTTCCAGTCCTGCAGCTGCCATCCCTTTGCACTCAGCAAGTGGCCTGGTGGGCTGGGCATCACCTGAGCTATAGGACAGTGCAGTTCTACCTGCTGTGCACTGGGCACAGCCTCAAGGGGCAGCAGCTGCTCCAGGGAACCTGGGTGTCAAGCACAGGGCCAGGGCGTGTGATGACAGGAACACAGCTGCGCGGGGATGGTCTGTGCCACCGGTGACTTTTGCTTTTAGACCCGAGTGCCTGTCAAGCTTCCTAGTCAGAAAGCCTGGTGGCAGTGAGGTGAGTACTTCCAAATCTCCAATTAGACATGACACCTGAGGTGGTCTCGCTGCGTACATCTTCTAAGACCCTTCTACTGGCAGGCAAGGTACCTCATGGCTCACCTGCGCCCTCTCCCCTGGCGGCAGGTAAGTCAAGGGCCAGAGCCCAGCAGCCTCACTTGTTCTGAGCAAGGACCCTTTCCCACTGTCTCTCAGCAGTGCCCTGCACATGGAGATATCACATGGATGCTCTGAGATACGAAGGTCTTGTACCCAATGGCAGATAGGTGGGGTGACGAGGACGGAAGTCCAATGCACAGAGGCCTTAGCAGCTATTGCATCCTGTGAGGCAGGCTCTCTTGGCCAGGGGAAGCTGGGACCTGCAGGCATGCCTGGGGACAGGCAGGACAGGATGGGGCCACCTGTCTGTAGCCTGTTCATGGAAGAGCTTCCTGTCCCAGGTGGGCCAGCATCTCCCCCTCACAATGGCACAGGGACAGAAGTCAGTGCACAGGCATCTCTTGGCATCAGGATGTACAGAGCCAGCAGCAGCCCAGCTCCTGGCCCAGATTTCAAAACTTGGGGTTTGGTCTGCAGTCACACTGCCTGGCCTTCACCCAGAGCTAGGGCCACTCAGGGCAAATGACTGGGGCCCAGGGAATGGGACGGGGGCTCTGCTGTCCAGACACAATCAGGTCGGATTACTTTGGAGGGAGCACACTCAGTGGTTCTGTTCTCACAGGTGCTTGAGACAAGGTAAGGAGGGAAGAAACTGGACCCTGCAGTCACAGATGAGCATAGAGAGAAGGGACCAATGCCTCCGCTCTGAGTTGCCTAGGATGTGCTGAGAGAGGCAGAGAGACAGGCTCCTTATGGTCCTCCAGGTCCCCAAACTCCAGGAGCAAGGCTGAGAGGCTCTACTCCGCAGAGAGCCCCACACCGCCCTCTGGCGGCCAAGCCCACAACTCCAGCGCCCTGCCAGAAGTCCCACTCCTTGTGGACACCTGAAGGTTTTGAAGCACTGAAACCAACTTTCTAGTAAGTGTAATATCAACTTGTCCCTTGGCCCATCACTCTTGAATGCCACCAGTAGGCCACGAGGATGAAATGCTCATTCTTTTATCAAATTGGACTCTTGCATTTTGGGGATTTCATGCAGAATTCCATTTCCAAGCTCTGGCCACGTACTCCAGGGGAAAGGGCATTTTTTTGGCACAGAGAAATGTGTTTTCTGGCTGCACAGTTCCACTGACCGAAGACAGCAGTCCTGGTCTTCGCCCCTAGCCTGCGTGTGAGAGATGGTCTAAGCCCAGTCTCAGCTTCTTCCTTGGGCATCAAGTCCCTCATACCCATCTCCTGGTCACTGCCTGTGGCTTTGCCAGCACAGGTGGCCACAAAGGACACACAATGTGCCTGCTGGTGACACAGCCAGCTACAGCCCAGGTGCCGGGCAGCCTACCTCCTCCATTCCAGGTCTTCACAGTCCCCTCCTGAGAACTTTCCATGTTCGACTTCCTTCTACTTAACAACAAATTTGCCACTTGCAAAACAACTTGGTCAATAAAGTCTCGAGGGAGGGCAGCACAGTTCCTCACGCGCTCAGCCTTCTCTCGAGGGTAGAATCCGGGCAGCCAGAGTCCCTCAGCTTGGGTTTTCGCCCCACGCTCAGGAGCCTCAGTGCCCAACGCTCCATCGCTGGCTGGGTGGTCAGCACTGCAGGCCACAGTCTGGGGTGCAGGACGTGGGGGGTCCGCACCACATAGACCCTGCCTGCTATGGATGTAGCGAGTCCTCTGCTCATCTACATTGGCCTCTGCAGCAAGCGGATAGGTTCTGGACTTCCCAATGAGGCAGACCTGTGTTTCAAAGAGCAAATGAGTGTCTCAGCGGACCATGATTTGCTGACGTTCCCTTGTGCAGGAGTGCAGGTCACAGAAATGTGCCCTGGAGCTAAGTGGAACCCAGGCCCTGGAAAATGAGGCAAGCACTGTCCACGGCAGGCCCATAGGGGCAGCAGCTGCTCACGTAAGCCTCACGGCTGTCCTGTCACATCCCTGAGCTTGTGCTGCTCACTGCTCAGACATGTCACTGGTGCCCACGGCCCACAGCAACAGGGACCACTGAAGCGGGTGGACAGGCCCAGCAGGGCTGGGGCGGGGCAGTCCTGCCGCAGTAAGGGGCTTGGGCATGGGAACCACCCTCCTGCATCCATAGCAGTGCTGCTGGGGGGCCTCCTTCAGCAGCCCATCTGGGCATCAGCCCCACAACCAGGGAGCAGATGGTCAAACAAAGTCTGTCTACATGAGATCTGTTCCATGTGACCTGGCACATGGGTGTTTGACCCAAGCAGACATCGGCTGAGTATGTATGCTCACACCCATGCCCATTCTGGCATCAGGCCCCAGCCACCCATATATAAGAACACTGAGGCTTAGGACCCAGGGACTGCCAACGACAAGTGAGGGGATGGCAGGTGTGGAAGTGAGGCCAAGCCTGGCTCCTAGCTTTTCTCTCCCCACTGACACCCACGCAGGCACCGTACCCTCTTGGTGGAAGGGATCCGAAGACAGTCTTCCTGCACGTGGAAGCCGCAGGCCTCGCCCACCTCCCGGATGAAGTCCAGGTACTCGCGGTACTGCGTCTTCCTGCTCTGTCTACGGCAGTACCTGCCGGCAAAGTCAAAGAAGCAGCAGGGCAGCACAAAGAAGCGGCAGCAGTAGGAAGACCTGGAGAGTGGGGCACACACAGGCTCGAGCTGGCTGGGTGGTCAGCATGCCCAGGCCCAGGCCACATAAGGGCGTCCACACCTGCTCGGTATGTGTGTTATATAGAAAATGAACCTCAGCTTCCCCAGCCCAACCTGCAAGAGCAATGCACCACAGTGTGTCCTTTCAACAGCACGAACCTAATTATTTATAACACTATAGTTATTCTTGTAAACTGTGATGGAAATTTTCTGTAGTCTGAGATTTCAGTCAGGAAATAAAAACTCAGAGGGGCACAGAAACAACACAGGCAGAATTTGCTTTAAACTTAACCCATACACTGAATAAAACATTTCAACAGTCTGAACTTGCCATGCTTCCAGTGTTCAAGCCCAGGCCATCAGTGGTGCCTGACCCGGCCAGCACGTGTGAAGGACAACACCACCCCCCTCCAGGAACCCCTCCCCTCACCTGGCTGCAATGACAGGGATCCAGGGCGTGAGCTCATCAGAGTGGTTCCCAATCAGCCAGTCCGTGTCTGGGAAGAGGGTCTGGTCACTCGGGGTGATGGCACCTTCCTTAGAGCAGCACAAAGTGAGACAAGATCATGAGCCTTGTGCTGCAGCCGGTGCTGCAGGTGCCTCCCTAGATCTAGGCACCTCTGGCTCACCAAAAGCAAGGAAGCGTCAGTGTGGGCCCTTGAGGGCACAAGCCACTGGCCACAGCTGAGGATCAGCTGTACTGACCACTCATCTCCTTTGATGATCAGAAACATGCTTTCTAAGTGGACAGGACAGGACCCTTCACAGAGATGGGAAGTGTGACCTGTCACCCGAGGCAGGACACACAAGGAATAAGTGTCCCAGGCCTGAAGGCGATTCTCACACACAAGTCCCTCTCGGAACTGCCCTGGCCCTGTCTTCTCACAGGGATCCTCCTGCCTCCTGGGTGTGGATTACGGGCTGCACTGTCACTCCTGCTGAGATCCTGGTACCTTTGCAAAGGCCAGAGCAAGAAGCTCACTGCCCAGGCTCCATACTACACTGCCAGCTTCTGCACCCACCCTCTCCAATGCTGCAGCCCATTAGCTCCCAGAACACTGAGAGGGAAGTGGCCACAGCCAGCCTCACCTCCTCACCTCTGGGTGCAGGAGCCCCAGGGCAGGGGCTGAGGCCCATTTTCTCACTACCACAGGTTTCTACGATGTGGGCAAAAAGAATAGAAATTCTAGAGTTCTGGCTCTTAAATGAAGACACAATGCTCTATTTACAGGGATGTTAAGAAATAGAACATAGTACTGTTTGACCAGTTAAGTATATAATCTATAGCTGGAAAAACAAACCTGATTCCCATTCACTCTAGATTTAAATATGCCCATCTGTCTTTTTGTTGCTTCACTCAAGACACAATTTATACTTAAGCAACTACGGACAGTCACATTGTAGCCATCTGGGTACAGTGCCCGGGCTAAGACAGTTTACCTCATCTCACTGCTGCTGTTATAAACAGGCATTTGTTCTTAACAATTTTTTTTTTTTTTTAAGGTTTTTTGAGACAGGGTCTCGCTTTGTGGTTCAGGCTGGCCCTGAGCTCAGCCTCAAACTCACATCACAGCAATCCTCCTGCCTCTGCCTCCCAAGTGCTGGGATTACAGGCGTGAGCCACCACGCCCGGCACTATTATGTGGTATTGGTTGCCACTGGGGTGAGTCTCCACACCCAGTATTGTTATGTGGTTACCGGGGATTGAACCCGGGTCCTTGTGCTTGCAAGACAGGCGCCGGAACCACTGAGCTATATCCCCGGCCCTCTTAACAATTTCTTGCTGCCAAGCAAATGAGGCTTTTCAAAGACAAGATCAGGGAAAGGAGCAACGCACCATGATTTACCTTTGATCTCCAGACTTTGTCAACTGTGGTGCACCTTTAATAAGTTTTACTGGCTCAGTCCGCAATAAAGCCACTACACACCCAAGAAAGTTTAAGAAATATTTATATTTAGGAATTAGAGGAAAAGTACAGAGATAGAAAAAGTAGTTCTACTTTTACCACTCAACGTGTCATCAGTGGAGAAACACAGCACTATAGCTGAACAGAGTCTTGGGAACAATTAACAAATATAAAGAACTAGTTCCACCTTTAACCAGAAAAACAGCATGGGAACAGCACTACCGCACAGTCTCTCGTTGGCCCAAGGTGAGGCAAAGCTTTTTCAGCCCCTATTTCTACTTACTTCACACAAAAGCAGCACCAAGCAAAAAGGCAGACATGGTCATTGTAAGTGGATGTGTACAGTTGGTCAGAAGCCAGGGTCAGACAGATTTTGAGAAATTTCTAGTGTCCTTGATAGTAACACTGTGCTTCTATCCTCCCTAATGATCTGAAGGCTGTGTTTTTTGGGCCTGTATTCCTGGGGAAGGGGCAGGATTCTCCCAGGGAGACTGAAGCTGATACCTCTGGTGCCAAGAATTATCTATACCAAGGTTTATTGCCCTACGGCTCAGTTCAAGGTCTGGTGTCCTACTCTGCTTAGCACAGAGATTTTTCTGTACAAAGCCTATTAACACTTTCTTTTACCTTTCTCCTTCAAGCTCCTGGCAGTGGCCTGTCCCTTACTGGGCTCAGGCAGGGCATCTGCAGGCTATGAAGAGAAACAGTGGGCTGCAGACAACCAAGCAGACCTCAGAACCTCATCCTGTTCCCAAGGCATTGCACAAGACCAGGTGTCTGCTCACCACAGGAGCTGAGCAGGGGCTGGGCCACTGTCCGAGCTTTCAGCGAGAGATGGCAGACATGGGAACTGGGGAGTCTGAAATCAACAGTACCACTCTTGCCCTGATCGCCAACCTCCCAGCCTCTCTTGGAGCTCCATCTTGTCAGGGGTATACAAATACACTGTGCAGACACATGCAGGGGCCCTGGCATATCTGCTGGTTTACCCACCTTCAAACCTGCATTTGATTTCAATTTACAGTGTGTGTGTATTGTGTAAGCAATTACTACTCATAATGCAGCAAAGCCTAAATAATAATAAAACAGAGATGTAAGGCAGCTACAGCAAGCTTCCCTTCCTTTAATCTTTTTATTTTTACAATCTTATTTTCAGCTTTGAAAGGTAAGGAAACAGAAATTACAAAAATAGTTAGAAAAATTATACTTTCTATTTACAGATGAAATGGAAACACCAGCTATTGCTGTCGAATCCTGTCGGTGTGGGTGATGTGTGGGGCAGGGAGGAGTCACCACTATGGGCAGCTACCAAGGGCCTGAGCCCATCTCTCCAGAAACAGCAAACCAACATGCTGCCCCTGCAGGCGAGGACCTGACCGGGTCACCCTTGCACGCTGAACTGTGAGGATAAAGGCCATGAGGCACACCCACCAGCCTGGTACAGGCTGCACAGCAGGAGACACAGCTGCCCAGTGGGAGGGTGGCCACATCCACTACCCTCCTGTAGAGTCCCTGCAATGCCCGCACAGGCCGCCTGGGATGTGTCATTGCCTTGACACAGGCTCTGCTTGGCAGCATCTGGCAGTCTGCACAGGGTCTAGGGCCTACCAGCTGTGGGAAGCCTCACGTTTCTCTAATCCTAAGTCCTCAGGCCAGGTGGATATGTGTAGTGAGTGCATCACGCTGACTACTCAGGCACCCCACAGGTCCATGCACACCAATGCCAGTACCTCTAGCTGAGTGTGGGCTCCATACATGCCCCAGATTTTCCTTCTCCGGACATCGATCCCTCTGCCTGGATGCTGAAACAACAGTACGGAGGTCACAGGTTAAATTCAATACATCATCATAAAGCAGCAGAACAGGCAAAGCTCTGCCGCCAGCAGGGGGCGCAGGAGACACCAGCATTTGTAGATAGTACAGTGCAGTCTCAGCTCTGTGTGGTGACTCTCAGGGCCCCGCCATAGTAGGAAAGAATCAGAACTCTATCAGCAGTAAGAACTGAAGCAGCTCTCTGCTTCCCACCTGGGTCAGTTTCTGGGCCCTTCTCTCTCTGCACCTGGGCCTCCTCTACTGGCTTTCTCAGGGCACCCCACTTCTCTCCACGGAGGAAGGAGGGGCACGGGCACATCTTAGGGGCCCACAGGCAAATGGCTCCCAGGCATCAGCTCCACACTCCTCATAGGCACCTCTCACACGTCTCAAGCTTCCACAGGTTTTACACCTGCTCTGGCTGCCCCAACCCACAGACAAGGCCACAAGGCTGTGCTTACCCCTTCACTACACAGGATGTGGACCAGGAGGCCATTCCCACACCCCAAGTCCACGAAGGACTGCAGGGTGCTCATGCCCCCCTCGGCTCGCTCCTCTTCCCATAGGATCTGAGGACAGAGAAAGGTGGAACAGAACAGCTGTCAAGGGTGTTCGGACACAGACCCACTCAAGCTCACAAATGCCCACTGTGGGGGCAGAGAGATCTCCTCTGACAGCCAGGGCCTCCAACAGGGCACATAGCAGACCTAGCCTCTGCCTGGAGGATGCCAGGCTGAGCCACCACTGCTGGCCTGAGGCACTGAAGGTAGCTTTGTTCGCAGGAGTCACATTCAGGGCTGGGGTGCAGCTGAATACTAGAACATGTGCCTAGCAGGGTTGAGACCCAACTGCACACCCTCCCCCTCCCCAGCTCCCCTCTCCCACCTCCACCAAAAGGGTCCACGATCAAGTGGTTATCTTTAGGTATGGTTTTATGCTTTCTCTATATCCTTCAAGTTTTGCAAACTTTCATAAATCCAAAACTATGCTATTTATAAACTAAGAAGAATTCCAAATTGAAGAGAAACTGGAAATTGTTTAGTCCAAACATCTGACAAATAAAATTGAGACTGACTACAGTACTAACTTCAAGTTATAGCTGAACTGGGACTGGTGAGTTGCTATGGAATGGTCGCCGGGCAGTCGCCGAGGCTGAGTGAAGCTCACGCTCATAGCTCCTCCTTGGCACTGTTATAGTCCAGCTTGTGCTCTTGCAGTTCAGTGGCTCAATTCCACTTGATCTACATGCACCCACAGTGCTGTGCAAAGTGAAACTATCAACCCTAACCAACCTGGGGAACAGACTGGGACCACGTAAGCTATGGACCTGGCCAATGTCCTTTATTGCCAGTGGCTTCTACCTACAGCAAACTTCACACACTCTGTCTAAGCAGGAACATCATATAGGCGCTTACCAGGAGGTATGCAGCAATCGCCACATCTTCATAGACAAACTTTTCGGGATCAGTTACCTCAGGCCACACCTGCAAGTTTTTCGAGAGCATATGTGAACTGTTACTCAGTGTCGCCCTACTTCACATGTCCCACTACTTCACAAGATTTAAAGCACCCTGAAAAATCATACAATAAAATGACAACTATAAGCTCCTTCCAAAAGCACAAATTTACAACTGATTTCTTTTCTTTTTGAGACAAGTCTCGCTTTGTAGTTCAGGCTGGTCCTGAGCTCACTATGTAGCCCAGGCCACATTCGAACTCACAGCAATCCTCCTGCCTCTGCCTCCTGAGTGCTGGGATTACAGGCATGAGCCACTATGCCTGGCATTGTGGTGTGTGGTTACTGGGGATCGAACTTGGGACCTTGAGCTTGCCAGGCAGACGCCAGAACCACTGAGCTAAATCCTTGGCCTTTACAAATGATTTCTTATAATGAGATTTACACAGACACACAAAATTTCCATACCACATGTATGTAACAGGATGGCAATACACTGTAACCCACAAGATTTTGCAATAAAGAAAATGAACACAGCTGTTCAGACAAAGCAAATGGATGTCTGAGGAATTACTGACCCATAAGAGTACTGACCCAATTCATCTGGATAAAGACAGTGAATAAAGGATTAGGGGACTGAGGCAGGAAACAAGCCAGGATCAGAAAAGGCTCATGCTACTGTCTCTGGGACCAGCTATCTTCCCACAAAACGAGGATGAAGCCCAAGCCTGTGGTTGTCAAGGTGCCTCACAGCCACACTTGCTGAGCAAAGGTGCAGCCTTCCAGCTAAAATCACCTGTGTGTGGAATAGGCACTGGGCAGAGAGGAGAAGCCCAAAGACCAAAGTGAAGGGTTGAGACCGACTTCCGGCACAGTGCACAACAAAACTCAGATGAATAACTTAAAAACCTATAAAAATGTGAGTACCCTTGAAGGTACTGAGTAGACAGAGGATGGAAGACTACTGGGCTGGGCAAGAGAGCAGCACCCAGCTGTGGGTAGCCCAAGCGATTCCTGAGGTGCACCAGCAATGTGAACGCTCACTGTTTCAAGCCTGTGGCTTCTGGGGCGTTCATCACAACAGAGGTGATGATTAAAGGAGATGTCATCATGAAATTTATTTCCTTTTGGAAGTACAGTCTATTCTTTTGTACTTTAGCTTTCCATGTTTTCTTATAAATCTTCAAATTTATAACAAAGAATTTTAAGTAATTAGTAACTAAAATTCAATATTCAACTGCTTTTAAATTATAATTTCCCTTTTGATCTACTGAAAAAGTAACATCAAAAAACAAAAGAAAGGGCCAGGGATTTAGCTCAATGGTCCTGGTGCCTGCCTTGCATGTGCAAGGACCCAGGTTTGATCCATGGTAACCACATACAACAATGGTGGTGTGGAGATTCACGCCCACCAGCAATCAGTACCACATATCACAGTGCTGGGTATAGTGGCTCACACCTGTAATCCCAGCACTTGGGAGGCAGGAGGACTGCTGTGAGTTCAAGGCTCAGCTCAGGGCCAGCCTGAACTACAAAAGCAAAACCCTGTCTAAATAAATAAATAAATAAATACATAAAAAATGTCCGGTCCCCTCCGTGCTGCACCTGCCCTCAGACTGCTGTTTGCAGCCCTGAGGCTGCTGAAGTGTGGCTATGCCAGCTGCCACTAAGCATATACGTCTGACTCCGGTGTCTGCCACCTGACCAAAACGAGTGGGGCCCCAGCCTCGACTCCCCCTACAGGTCACAGTCACATTGCCTCACCTGACAAGGCTCCAGAACCAGCAGACTCACCTTAACCATGTCTCTATATTTCTCCTTGAGCTCCTGGTACAGTGTGCTGTACCTCTCAATGGACACAAGGGAGAGGGTGCTTCCAAACTCGCTCTTTCTGCTGGCCACACACCACCGGGACAGCCTGCCCAGGAGCTCCTCTCCCAGCCAGGTGGGCCTGGGATAGACAACTCCATCTGAATGCCACTTCTCTGGACAGAAAATCAAAACAGATATGCACCTTTAGAAGTAAGAGAAATACGAGTAAGCAGAACTGGTTTCAATTTTTAGTTTTAAATTACATGTTGATTTACCAAAGGAAGGGAGCAGAAGGTATTTATTACAAAATACTTTTAAAAAAATCTATAAAAGAATCTGGGGGCAGTTACAGACCTGTCCTCTATAGAAAAAAGCACACCACACAGCGGAGTGAAGCAACAAGCCTGGAAGCTACCTTTCATCCCATGGCTCTGGTCTGCTTGGCTTCCTCCCACACCCTGGTCACCCAGATACCCAGGGCCCTGTCCACCCATGTGTTCAATAAGGAATGAAAGCCTGCAGACTCAGAAGGCTGGTGCAATCCACCTGGTTAACAGCACCCCATATTGCAGCGTGGGCAGCACGTTGAGGAGAGAGGTCAAGTTTGTTAAGCCCAATAAAAAAGTCTAGAAAAAATGAGGTGACAGTTGACATGGGTCCCGAAGACACATAGGACAAGGCAAGCGGAGGAGAGAGACTGTGACTGGCCAGGAAAAGTGTGAGGGGTAGGTTAATAAAAGGAGGACTAGGGCTTATAGGCTTCCTGCCACAGGGCACATCAGAAGGACACAACCTAGACCCAGGATAATCTACTTAATGAAGTTAGATTAAATCAATTTGCAAAAGCCTAGTGGCATTCAAACCTTCAACACAATGAGCCAAATACACATCAAGAAAGGCAGTACCACCCATGCCTTACAACCATGCTGTAAACACGGCAAAGAATATCAGGACAGGAGTTTAACTAAGCTTGGTGACAATACCCATCAAGGCTATGTGGCAAGTAGAGCCATGGGACTCCGGTCAGCCAGGCTGCAACCCACACACAGGGCCAGCACCAACAAGAACCAGCACCGAGACATCAATGAGGACCCTCTCCTGCTACCAGTGGATCAAAACCAAACAGTAGGGAACTGGCAACCTGCTGTCTAAGTCTTACCATTCTGCTTGAGTGCGACTGAGTTGAATTTGATACACATTACTCAGCTTAACCTCTAAATTCCCCTCATCGTCTTCCTCCAGGGGTAAGAAAGTTACAGTTCCATTGAGGACATCTGGAAAAAAACAGAAAAGAAAAACAATGAGGACAGGTTACAATTGGTTAGCTGACTGCTAATCGGAGCAAAGACAACAGAACAGTAATGAGTGTATCAGAAGGAACTTTGTGTGTGTATGTCTCTTTAGATGGAGGCACTGTGACTTTGTGTTTATATAACAGCCCAACAACTAGCAAGAGTGGGGCACAGTCTCAGCAGGCACACACACCAGGAGCTAAGGGAAAAGTGAGGCTGCATGGGCTGGAGAGAACAGGAGCCTCTGCGCTAGCTGAATGTCACCAGATGACCTTGATCTTCTGGCATGGGCACCACAGCACACTACTCAACCTCGAGAGGCCGACTGAGGGCAACGCACACGTCCTGGGCACTCCTAGGGTCCCTACTCAGGGTCTAACTCTACACTCACTTTCTCATCAAAATGCCTGTGAGCAACGAATTCCTAACATGAATGTGTGGTGTGATATCAATCTGTATGGAAACTTAAGGTTTGGTTGTATGAAATTCTACCTCCAAATTCAACCGTGTTTTTAATAAAACAAAAAAGGCAATATCAAAGTTAGAGATGAACATACATTTCAATTCACAAACTGAGTAAACCAATGGAAAACTGCCTTCCAGAGGCACAGAGAATGGCAGTTTGTTACAGCAGCAAGAGAAACTCCTTCCTGGCCGAATAAGGTTGGAGGCAGGGAGAGGCTGAAGAGTCAAGGTGAGAGATGCTCAAAATAAGTGCCTGAAATTTGACAGACACTGAAAACTAATATGTTTTCGACTATCCAACCGCCAAGCTCTTTCACATGGGTCTCAGCATACACTGCTTCCCTTTCCTTGTGTCTTTATCTGCTAACTCCTATTTAACATTCAACAACCACCGTTTCCTTCACCTTCTCCCTAAAGCCTTTCAGACACCAGACACTCCAGTCAGTTATCTCATACTCTGTCCTTGGGGCATACAATACAGTATGAAATATACTGCGTATGCCCTTCTCAAAAAACAAAACCTACAATCTCTCTAGAACATGACAAAAGATATGTCCTACTGGGTACCTTTAGGGCCTTTTCACTGACTTAAGGTTCAATAAGTGCTTTTTAATATAATTGCATTCCCTCACTATCAAAAATCTTCTTACCCTGCACGACTATTTCTTTCCTCGGAGCTGTAATCAACCAATGCGGACTAGTTTTCGGGATGACAGTTCTAAGGACCAGGTCAAGTTCATTCGGTGCCTCTGACTGTGACCCTGCTCTGGAGCGCGCGAGGAACGATAGCATATCCGGATACCTGTAGACAAGACTTTGGGAAAAACGGTCCCAGAGCGAATCCAGATCTGCAACGGGGTCATCTGCCCCACCTCCAGCCCTATGGGGCTGCTCGGCAAGCAGAGATACTGCGGCTGCTTCTCTCTGTTCCTTCCTTTCTTGGCCCTGGCCCTGGATCTCTTCAAGTCTGCAACAAGATGTGCCCTCCTCGGGTCTTAATCCCAGGCTAGCACCAGGATGCTCCTCGGGAGACCCCTGACCAAGTGCTGTTCCTTCCTGCGGTTCGCATGAAGCCGAGCCCGACTCTTGACCTGGGCCCGCGGTCGGCCGGGGTCGGCAGGCCTCAACCTGGGGCAAAGTGGCGCTCCGGCGAGCCTCCAGGCGGGCGCCGCACAGCCGCTTGTTGGCCACCTGAGGCCTCTCCAGCCACACTGCCACCGCCGTCCAGAAACTCCCAGGGAGCAGTGTGCCGGGGTCACATACCAGCTGCCGGCCCACTTCCGCCATGGTCTGTCAGCAGCAAGAACCCACACTTCGTCTCAGTTGATGACGCACTTCCGGCGGCGCAGACGGAAGTGATCTCATTGCGTGGGGTTAATCGCTGTCTTCCTTCTCTGTGCTTCCTTGTTAGGGTTTTTGGAAGTTTGACCTCTTGTTCTTTCTGGGCATCCAGCCAGAGTCATGGGTACCTAAAAGTAATGTGGTCACAGCTTAGTTTCGCAAGAGAATCTGGAGGCGGTGTAAATATGGGTTCATTCATGTCCCGCGGGCTATCCCACAGAGGAGAAACCCTTCCATCCCAGCGCCCCAGCGTGGATGACTGATAGTCCAGGCGCAAGGCTGGGCCTCTTAGGAAAGCGCCCTTTTCCCCACCTGCGTTTCGAATTGCTTTCCTTCTGGGCAAGTTGGGCCAGTAATCCCTTAGTACAAGCACAGCTGAGGAGTTTCATAAAAGAAAGAAATCGATCCCTTGTGAGCGTAAGAACGCCTGCTCAAGTGAACATCCTCTGTAAGCTTTACCCCTGGGCAAGCTCAGAGCCAATAAACCTAATCCGAAAATATGCGTGGAGACTCAACTATTGCAGATAAGGGAGTTACTGGCTGCTCAGGGGCTGGGCTCATCACTCGCTAAACACTAGAGGCTATTTATTTCGGGAGAAGAAATGCCTTTATACTGTTTCCGAGGAGAGGGAGAAGGTCCGCTCCCCTCCATCTTCCTCCCCTGCAGAAAAACTGGATTTTGGCTTCGTAGGCCCAGTATCTGATAGAGATTGAAGAGAGAAGAGGGTGGCAGCTGTGCCCTAGGCCTGAGGAAGTGTGCAGAAGTGACTTGTTTCTAAAGAAGAAAAATCTAACTTAAAGTTCCATTTTGTTTTGCCAGTCACAAGAGCACCAGGAATAACTCCTAAGTTGGATCTCTTTTACACAGGAGGCTTGTGGGTTTCATTAGGGAGACTCAGACATGTTCTTGTTGGAAAACTTAATCACATGTAGAGGTAGGCACATTCTTAGCACCTCAGTTCTAGGTCATGTGTCTACATGTTTAAAAACTGGCCAGGAATGCTCCCCAGCTTAGAGGGTTTGGCATTATAATGAGACTCTAATGGACAGTTTGTTCTAGGTGACCCAGAAAAACGACAGTGCAGTTTTAGATTTGGGCTGGTTTAAACCCGTTCCTCATGACCTTCTCTGGGGCATCTTATCTGAAACACAGAAAAAAAGCCAACATGAGGGACACTGGCAATCATTTAAGGGGTGACAATTTTTCACTTGTAAGCAGTGCTTGCCCAGTAATTCCTACCCTGAAGTTTATAGTTTGTCACAGAATTTTTGGACACTGGCTCTTGAGTCCAAAGTAGCTAGCATCTTGTCTACAGAATTGTAGTGCATTCCAAAGACCCCAAAGTGTCTTCAATTTTTTTTTTTTCAACAGGGGACCGTTGGCTGCGATTTTGTCCTTCCCTAAAGGATCTCTGAAAATCAAAATGAACTGAAAACTAACTCGTGGTTTATCAGAGAGGACAGCACAGACCATACTGTGGAAGCAAATATAGTAAAACAAGTCTGAGTGGGACAGCTTCCCAGACACCTGCTGACTCCATCCTGTTCTGTCTTTGATCCTCTGGGATTCTTTTAAAAAATATAGTCTGTGTTTTTAAATATAGGCTGTTAGATTAATAGGGTTCTGTAACAGATTACCACAGAGGGAGACACGTTCATTCTCTCACCGTCCTGAAGGCTCTGAGGAAGAGTCAGTCCCATGTTACAAACCCAGTTTCTGTAGTTAGGAGCAGTCCTCAGTTTCCCTTGGATGTGTTGGCATCCTTCTGATCTCCATTTCCATGGTCACATCACGACCTCTCTGTGCTTCCTGAGTCTCCTTCATTCTTCTAATAAGGGTACCACACCTTGGATATTAGGGCCACCCACATCCAGGATAAACTCATTTTAACTCCATCCAAACAGTTATTCCAGTCTAAGCAGAGTCTGTTTCAGTCCCTTCCCCCTGCTATGCTTACACACCTGCTGCACATGTATCATCATGGTTTGGTAAAGTCCAGTAAGCACTGCTACATCCCATAATTCAAAATCATTGTTCAGTTCTGCTTTTGACAAACAATACACAAACCCTCGTGTATCCTCAAGCCCCATCCGGAGGAGAGAGCCGCAATTCATTTGTATGGAACTCTCCTCTCCTCCTTGAAAGTCCCAGTGTGACTATTTCCATCCACAGCCCCACTATATGCTCTGACCCTAGAAAGAGAGAATAGAAGTTGCTGGTCCCGGGTCTAGTGTCAGAGTGCTCCATTTCAGATTTGTTCTGATACACCCTTGTCCTGTTGAGCCTGTACCCCTGCTTCTTTTACTTTTGTCCTAACATTTGGCGGCCAAAGTGGAAGAGGTTGAGGGGACTACTCTAATGTCTCCCACTCTTTCTTTTGTGAATAATATCTGCGAAGGCCCTATTTCAAAATAAAATTACAGATGCTAGATAAGATTAGGACTTCAGTTATCTTTCAGGGAACACACTTTAATTCTAACACTGTTCAAAGGTGTTTGGCCTGCTTGGAATAATCAGATTTGCTGTGACAAGCACAGGTGAACCTGAGACCTGAGTGAGAGTGACGAGGATTTAAGGAAAATAACACACAGATACACACAAAGAGAAAAGCTGGGGTCTTGGTGGAGAAACTATGACACCGTGCCTGCTTGGTATGTTTATTTTATTCAGTTTCAAGGGGATGTTTTGGGGCAGTTGCAGAGAGAACAAGCTCTGTACTATGCTGAGAATGCAGAAAATAAGACATTTACAAGGCTAGCTAGCTACGTTGCAGTTAGTTATCAGGGACACAGAGCCTCCTGTGTCCCCGTTATTGCCTGAGCTGAAAATGAGAGGTGTCTTTTGACCTTTTCATGACCTGACTGTGACTTCTCCACACAACAAAATGCTGCTTCGGTTAAACGTGGGCTCAAGTCCTCAAGAGCCTCCTGTTTTCTGAGCTCTGCAATCTCATTCTTGTGGATCCTTCTGGGGCCTCAGACGTTACAGTGTCCTGGAACTGGCCAATTTACCCCGTTTCTCGCCACTGATCACACGGGCATAGCAGATCACTGGCTAATTTACCCCGTTTCTCTGCTGCTGATCCCATTGATTTCTGATTGGAATCTGGAGAGACCAAGCTCCAAGAATCATGCCAGCTTAGGGGTTTGAAGAGAAATCATTAATCCAGGAACCCGTGTTTGAGGGAAAGCAGAAAAGTCCAGTTGGGTGTAGCTTTCTTTTGCTTGTTTTTAAGACAGGTTCTTGCTATGTAGCCCAGGTTGGCCCCAAACCTGCGATGATCCCCTTGCTTCAGCCTCTCGAGTGCTGCGACTACGCATGGATCAACATAATTGCAGCGCCATAACCTCTGTCCGCAACTAGAAGCTCCCGTCTTTCCTGGGAGACAGGGAGTGAACCTTGCGACACGCTAGGAACACAAATCCCGGGCAGGGCCGGGGAGGCGGGAGCGGCTCGGAGTGATGACGTCAGGCTCCCGGCCACGCCCCACGCGGCCCCGGGGGCGTGACCAAGGGGCGGCTTAGTCCCGTCAGGGGTCGGGAAGTCTTCTTACAGTGCCTGCGTTCGCGTCCCGCCACGCGGAGCTCGGTGATCGGAGGCCCCGAAACAGAGACACTCAGAGAGGTGCGGGAGCGAGGCCTACGGGACGAGGAGCATCCTGGACTCCGTCTCCGAGGTCACCTGGCAGCCGCTGACAGCGACTAGCAGGGCCAAAGTTCTCTCCGAGGTAGAAAGGTAGCAAGATAGACTTCCAAGTGTAGTGACAGGTCGTGGTTGATTCACGATTCACGATTCACGAAACATGCTAAAGCGAACGCCTTCCTCTGGACAGGGAGAGGACAGCGGGACTCTAAGGTGAGAAGTAGAAACATGGAGAAGCTGACTGGTGAATGCCAGGTGACCTCAAGTTCCTTTTTGCAGGAATTGGTGCAAGGACACCTCATAGACTGGGATCTCCTGTTGAAGGAAAAGTGGGCTATCTGGCACCTTTCAGCTCCAGTAAGGTTTCAGTTTGACCCTGAGGCACTTGGTGAAAGTGACTGCTTTTTGTTTTGGTCTGGGGTCTCTGGTGCAGGAGCTCAGACCCGATCCATAACCTCTCATGGTTTACCAAAGGAACAGGCTAGCAGTACTAAACAAACCATCGCTTCCTGCTACAGAATGTCCAGGTGCCTGCTGTTGTGACAGTGGTCTAGGCAGCCCGGGTACAGAGTGTATGGGACAGTGCTGGCCTGTGTTACCCTGATGCACAGGCTCGGTAAGGCCACCCAACTAGGAAGCTGTAATGTGGAGACTGGAGCCAAGGCAATCTGGTTTTTGTATCTTGTTTACAGCAACTGTGCCACGATGCAGGTAGCA